>OZ036000.1:10402877-10462877 GCA_964035015.1 Corallium rubrum | reverse complement strand
CCTACAAGCGGTCACCCACCCAAGCACTGACTTCATCCTACTGGCCTTGAGTTTGGACCACAGTGATGAAAAACAGTGCGTTAACAGCACGCGCCACCCGTATATCATTTTCATATGACGTCATAACGGCTATACAATGGAATGGCGGCTATACTATACAGACCTACATGAATGCTAGGAAAATTAAGGTCTATTTTAGCCGAAACATTGCCCACCGTTTCAGCAACCCTATTGACCAGTGCTGTAATAGTTACGTAATTTTTGTAACTAGTTGCAGTTACAGTTACATCATCAGAAAAGTAACTAGTTACTGATACAAGTTACAATGAAAAAAAAGTAACTAGTTACAGTTACAAAGTTACTTTAAAAATTTTGTAACTAGTTACAATTACAATTACAAAGTTACACCTATTCTTTCGTGAATTAGACAAAACTATTATTTAATTTGACCAGAAGAGAATTTTCAAAATTACGATTAGTCATTGAGCAACGATGTGGTCTGAAAATTAATCCTGCGCAACTGAACAGCCTTTCACATGCTGCACTTGCAGGCAACGGTGTGTTCAGTTCAATGAAAAGCTGGCGCAGCTTCATTGTGGCTTTCCAGAAAGAACTGCAGCTCAGATACTGGCTGTGCCGAAGACATCTTGATGCGTTACTATGTGTAATCGCTCATGTGGACGAGTGAATGAATAAATGCACGACGTGTACGCATGTTATTAATATCGTATTTGCATACAGATTGTCCAGAATGCACTGTAGCGGCGTGTGACGAAGATTCGAGCCTGGATACGACGTTGAACGACGACTCAGCGATGGATATCACAAAAAGTAACGGCGCTCTCGACGGCAGATGTAACCAGTTATCGTTACCTTTTATTCCTACTTTTTGTAACTAGTTACAGTTACAGTTACCTCCTGAAGAAAGTAACTAATTACCGGTAAAGTTACTCAAAAAAGTAACGATTACATGTAACTAGTTACTTGTAACGACGTTACTCACAGCACTGCTATTGACCACTTTCATAATGGTTATCATTGAATAATCTTTTATATGCACCTAATTGAGTTATTCTGGCCTCGTTATGAAATAAACTAAGGTCGTAATCACGTATGGATTGACTAGATCCCATGCGTATAAATATAGAAAACAACTTCGGTCTACCATCTGAGTTCCAGTGGGTCAATGGTGGGTTCGAGTCCCATCTGGAGCTCAGAGTTTGTTTCTGAGTTTAACTTACGACAGCTTGTACAGCAAAAGCATACGAAAAAAACCCTTTATAAACTAAGATCCTTTTGAAATGCAGACAAACCGACGAGAAAAAAATCGGCTGATACGATGCACACAAAACAGTAGTCAAATGAGTTGTCATTATGGAAGGGGTCAACCTCGTACCCAGGGACATTTGTAGGGAACTGGGTCAAGATGGCGGGAACAAATGGCCCTGGTCACAGAATAGTAATACAACCAGAAGTCCAACTCGCGTCGGAACCTTTGAAGTTTATGTCCTCGCGCATGTCGCCTCGCGCATCTGGATTCCTCGCCATCCTACGCCATCCTACGCCGTCCTGGCAAGTTCCCCCGGCAGTTTGGTCCTTCAAAAGAAGGTTAAAACTGCCGGGGGATCTTGCCAGGATGGCGTCGGATGGCGTAAAATATCGCGCCTGCGCATTGAAGAAATGCGGACAAGTTTTCACTTGAGTTGGACTTCTGGTTGTATTACTATTCTGTGCCCTGGTGGAGGCTAGGCTATCTCAGCCTCTGATTGGTCAAGAGCTTATGTCGTAAATCAGACGGTCTGATTTTGTTTTGTTTTTTAAAAATTGTATTTTGACCTTGTCGGTTGTTCCTGCTCACGGCACGCGAAATTATATTTTAAACCATGCAATAATTAGGTGTAATTAGGTATAATTACTGTGTAAAGAACTGAGTTCTAGTTAATAAAATGCGCAATATACTACGCATTTTGAGCTAGCCTCCACCAGGGCCATTTGTTCCCGCCATGTTGTTTATTCGCCAGTTCCCTACAAATGGCCCTGGGTACATGGCCCTGGGTACGAGGTTGGGAAGGGGTCACATAACTGGTCACGTGAGTGAAAACGTTCCAATATAGCTTAAAGAGCCTATGAAACGAAAATTAAGTTTGTCTTATTTGGAAGAACACTTAAAATGGTGGAGTAACATATTTTGCAGATTTTCGTTTCTTTGCTTCCTTGTTGGGATATTTCAGTTTGTTTGATATGCAAATTTGACTTACAAGATAACTTTACGTCACACTTTGCATAATGACTTATCGCAAAGTCTCCTACTGTATATCTTTCTTATTACCGAACAAAAGCAGTTGGCGAATTAGGAACCATGTGTGAGTATTTCTCCTACAACAGAGTGTAAATTTTAAGTGTTTTTGTTTGACAATAACAAAGATATACAATCTTTTGCGATAAGTCATTATGCAAAGAGTGACGTAAAGTTATCTTATAAGTTAAATTTACATATCAAACAAACTGAAATATCTCAAAAACGAAGCAAGGAAACCAAAAACTGCAAAATATGTTATTTTGTCATTTTAAGTTTTCTTTTAAATAAGACAAACTTAATTTCCGTTTCATAGGCGCTTTAACATACCTGGTGACTTTTAAAACACTTTCAAGTTTAAATTGCTTCAGGTATTCCAAGACAACGGACAAACAAATGACTAATGATTCTGGATAATTCCGCAAGTCTGATGGAATCATACCTAAAGTCAGATATATAAAAGGCGATTTTTAACTAATGTTTAAAACACGAAGAATAGTGTTTTATCAAATAGGAAAATACTCACAGTGCTTCTCAGTGTTGGCATTCGGTTCTGCTTGCGATTTTTCCTGCGATTCCGAGTTGCCACTGTCTAGTTTTATATCGAAGAAACTTTCCAAAGTCACCAAAGCTTCTTGAAACGTTGATATTTTAGCTGAAGGGACTTCTTCAGTTCGTACTTTAGAAGCAGAGCTTAAATAAAATGAGAAGATATATATACTATAAAACTTTATTGTGGAAGTAACTTTTGTTTTGTAGGTAACTTTTGTTTGGTAGGTAATTTTTGTTTGGTAGGTAATTTTTGTTTGGTAGGTAACTTTTGTTTGGTAGGTAACTTTTGTTTGGTAGGTAACTTTTGTTTGGTAGGTAACTTTGTTTGGTAGGTAATTTTTGTTTGGTAGGTAACTTTTGTTTGGTAGGTAACTTTTGTTTGGTAGGTAACTTTTGTTTGGTAGGTAACTTTTATTTGGTAGGTAACTTTCGTTTGGTAGGTAACTTTTGTTTGGTAGGTAACTTTTGTTTGGTAGGTAACTTTTGTTTTGTAGGTAATTTTTGTTTGGTAGGTAACTTTTGTTTGGTAGGTAACTTTTGTTTAGTAGGTAACTTTCGTTTGGTAGGTAACTTTTGTTTGGTAGGTAACTTTTGTTTGGTAGGTAACTTTTGCTTTGTAGGTAACTTTTGTTTGGTAGGTAACTTTTGTTTGGTAGGTAACTTTTGTTTGGTAGGTAACTTTTGTTTGGTAGGTAACTTTTGTTTGGTAGGTAATTTTCGTTTGGTAGGTAACTTTTGTTTGGTAGGTAACTTTTGTTTGGTGGGTAACTTTTGTTTGGTAGGTAACTTTTGTTTGGTAAGTAACTTTTGTTTGGTAGGTAACTTTTGTTTGGTAGGTAACTTTTGTTTGGTAGGTAACTTTTGTTTGGTAGGTAATTTTCGTTTGGTAGGTAACTTTTGTTTGGTAGGTAACTCTTGTTTGGTGGGTAACTTTTGTTTGGTAGGTAACTTTTGTTTGGTAAGTAACTTTTGTTTGGTAGGTAACTTTTGTTTGGTAGGTAACTTTTGTTTTGTAGGTAACTCTTGTTTGGTAGATAACTTTTGTTTGGTTTGTAACTTTTGTTTGGCAGGTAACTTTTGTTTGGTAGGTAACTTTTGTTTGGTGGGTAACTTTTGTTTGGTGGGTAACTTTTGTTTGGTGGGTAACTTTTGTTTGGTAGGTAACTTTTGTTTGGTAGGTAACTTTTGTTTGGTAGGTAACTTTCGTTTGGTAGGTAACTTTTGTTTGGTAGGTAACTTTTGTTTGGTGGGTAACTTTTGTTTGGCAGGTAACTTTTGTTTGGTAGGTAACTTTTGTTTGGTGGGTAACTTTTGTTTGGTGGGTAACTTTTGTTTGGCAGGTAACTTTTGTTTGGTAGGTAACTTTTGTTTGATGGGTAACTTTTGCATGGTGGGTAACTTTTGTTTGGTGGGTAACTTTTGTATGGTGGGCAACTTTTGCATGGTGGGTAACTTTTGTTTGGTGGGTAACTTTTGCATGGTGGGTAACTTTCGTTTGGTGGGTAACTTTTGCATGGTGGGTAACTTTTGCATGGTGGGTAACTTTTGTTTGGTGGGTAACTTTTGTTTGGTGGGTAACTTTTGTTTGGTGGGTAACTTTTGTTTGGTGAGTAACTTTTGCATGGGTAACTTTTGTTTGGTGGGCAACTTTTGCATGGTGGGTAACTTTTGTTTGGTGGGTAACTTTTGTTTGGTAGGCAACTTTTGCATGGTGGGTAACTTTTGTTTGGTGGGTAACTTTTATTTGGTGGGTAACTTTTGTATGGTGGGCAACGCTTGCATGGTGGGTAACTTTTGTATGATAAGCAACTTTTGTATGGCGAGAAACTTGTGCATGGTGGGCAACTTTTGCATGGTGAGCAACATTTGTATAGCGTGCAACTTTTGCATGGTGGGCAACATTTGTATGGCGTGCAACTTTTGCATGGTGAGTAACTTTTGCATGGTGGGCAACTTTTGCATGCTGGGCAATATTTGCGTGGTGTGCAACTTTTGCATGGTGTGCAACATTTGCATGGAGGGCAACTTTTGCATGGTGAGTAATATTTGTATGGTGAGCAACTTTTGCATGGTGTGCAACTTTTGTAATGGTGAGCAACTTTTGCATGGTGTGCAACGTTTGCATGGAGGGCAACTTTTGCATGAGTAACTTTTGCATGGTGAGCAACTTTTGCATGGTGTGCAACTTTTGTAATGATGAGCAACTTTTCATGGTGGGCAACTTTTGTACGATGAGCAAATTTTGCATGGTGTGCAACTTTTGTAGTGTGCAACTTTTGCATGGTGTACAACTTTTGTATGGGGTGCAACTTTTGCATGGTGTGCAACTTTTGCATGGTGGGCAACGTTTGCATGGTGGAAAACTTTTGTATGGTGAGCAACTTTTGCATGGTGGGCAACTTTTGCACGGTGAGCAACTTTTGCATGGTGAGCAACTTTTGCATGGTGGGCAACTCTTGCATGGTGGGCAACTTTTCATGGTGGGCAACTTTTGCATGGTGTGCAAATTTTGTATGGTATGCAACTTTTGCATGGTGGGCAACTTTTGTATAATGGCCAGCAATGTTGAAGGATTGGAAAATCATTTTATAAGACGTTTTACAGATTTGTGAGTAGTCACGACCCAAGGTTAAAAGACATCTTACCAATGATTTTTCCAGTCATGAATACATCTCTTGGAACGTGTAGATAATGAATCCGGAATCAATAAATCCACAGGATTAATATGTTCAAGCCTTGTCTCCAGTTCTTGTCTAGAGCCTGCATCATTAAACACATCATACACGATGTTCCCCGAAACTGGCTGCACAGCCTGGAAAATAATGATATGGAAGTTATTGATCATCAGTCACACTCCATAAATTCACACAAAGGTTAAACTCCAACAATTTTTACCAGAATTGCCAAAGAAATGTCAGCATTGCCATGGAGTTCATTCTTTTCGGTAGTCAAACTATTGCTTTCAATAACACACATTAGATAACTGCTGTTGGTACCACTCAATCCCTCCGTAATCTTGTCATCTTCAAATTCTAGAAAATGTTTCATTCAAAATATGAGTTTGAAAGAAGAAAAAAGAACAGAAAGGGGGAAAGAAGAAAATGAAGAAAAGGAAGAGCAAGAAGACTGTAAGAATAAGAACAACCTAAAGGAAGACCTACACCAGCAGCCTCAGCATCAACAGCCCTGGCACCAACAGCCCCAGAACCAGCAACCCCATCACCAACAGTCCCAGCAGTACCAATACCAACAGCACCAGCAACCCCATTACCACCAGTCCCAGCAGCACCAGTACCAACAGCACCAGCATCAGGAACCCTGACACTAACAGCCCCAGCAGCACTAGTACCAACAGCAACAGCAACCCCATCACCAACACCAACACCAACACCAGCAAACCAGATACCAACAGCACCAGCAACCCCATCACCAACAATAGCCCCAGTGCCAACACCAACAGCAACCCAGACACCAACAGCCCTAGCAGCACTAGTCCCAACAGCACCAGCAACACCATCACCAACACCAGCAAACCAGACACCAACAGCCCTAGCAGCACTAGTCTCAACAGCACCAGCAACACCATCACCAACAGTCCCAGCAGCACTAGTACCAACAGCACCAGCAACCCAGACACTAACAGCCCTAGCAGCACTAGTACCAACAGCACCAGCAACCCAGACACCAACAGCCCCAGCAGCACAAGTACCAACAGCACCAGCAACCCAGATACCAACAGCACCAGCAACACTAATCCCAACAGCACCAGCAACCCACCAGTGTTGCTGGGCTGGGCTGTTGGTGTCTGCCTGCACCAACAGCCCCAGCAACCTCATCACCAACAGCCCCAGCAGCACCAGTACCAACAGCACCAGCAACCCCATCACCAACAGCCCCAGCAGCACCAGTACCAACAGCACCAGCAACCCAGACACTAACAGTCCCAGCACCACTAGTACCAACAGCACCAGCAACCCAGACACCAACAGCCCCAACACCAGTAGCACTAGTACCAACAGCACCAGCAACCCCATCACCAACACCAACACCAACAGCCCCAGTACCAGCAGCACCAGCACCAGCAACCCCATCACCAACAACCCCAGTAGCACTAGTACCAACAGCACCAGCAATCCAAACACTAACAGCCCCAGCACCACTAGTACCAACAGCACCAGCAACCCCATCACTAACAGCCCCAGCAGCACCAGTACCCACAGCACCAGCAACCCCATCACCAACAGCCCCAGCAGCACCAGTACCAACAGCACCAGCAACCCAGACACTAACAGTCCCAGCCCCAGCACCACTAGTACCAACAGCACCAGCAATCCCATCACCAACACCAACAGCCCCAGTACCAACAGCATCAGCACCAGCACCAGCACCAGCAACCCCATCGCCAACAACCCCAGTAGCACTAGTACCAACAGCACCAGCAACCCATCACCAACAGTCCCAGCACCAGCAGTACCAACAGCCTCAGCAACCCCATCACCAACAACCCTGGCACCAGCAGCACTAGTACCGACAGCACCAGCAGTCCAGATACCAGCACCAGCCCTGGCAGCAGCACCAGCTCTGGCACCAGCAACCCAGACAACAACAGCCCTGGCAGCAGCAACCATGTCACCTGCAGCCAAGGAACCAGTAACAACATGAGTAACAACAGCCCAGGCACCAACAGCACCAATACCAACAGCCTAGGCACCAGCAGCCCTGGTACCAGTAGCCCAGATACCAGCAGCCCAGGCACCAGCACCAACACCAGCAGCCCTAGCATCAACACCAGCAGTCCTAGCATCAACACCAGCAGCCCTAGCATCAACACCAGCAGCCCTAGCATCAACACCATCAGCAGCACTAACACCAGCAGCACTAACACCAGCACCACCACCACCACCACCACCACCACCACCAGTAGTCTCAGCACCAGCAGCTCCAGCACAAGTTAGCACTTAAATCAAGGTTTTTGTACTAAAATTAGGTATAACTCACTGTCTAAAAAATAATTATCCAAAAAAATACTGTACCTTCTCCAACCAGAGTTGATTGTGTATATAATGCAGTCAGTTCTCTGGTAAACGGGGCATTTTTATTTTCACCAGCAGCTTTTATAGCTGCTGTTTCGGTTTGTTTGACAACACCAACCTTATAGGCTGCATCTACCAACCTAGAAAACAACAATTTAATATTGAATTAAATGTAATTCTCTTTCAATTCCTTTTGTTTGATTTATCCCAGGTGAAATACTGGATAATTTTTGAGCAACTTGATCAACTAGTGGTAGAGTACTGAATACTGTGCAAGAAGGAAGGAAGGGAACTGAATACTGTGCAAGGAAGGAAGGAAGGAAGGAAGGAAGGAAGGAAGGAAGGAAGGAAGGAAGGAAGGAAGGAAGGAAGGAAGGAAGGAAGGAAGGAAATGAGAGGAAAGGAAAGGAAAGGAAAGGAAAGTGTGCATGTAACGTAGCACTGTTTTCCAGCCACTTATGAGCCTAATCCTTCTAAAATATTCAGCATATCATTACCTTTTAACATGAATATGAAGACGATACACAGGAATGCTAGCAGTCATAAAGTTATGATCCTGATGACACATGATATTCAAGACATTAGCAGCAATCTAAAAAAATCATTTTTTCCACAGAATTTACAGTATCTTCAAAAGTAGGGAGTTTATTTTAACCCATTCCGATCAATGGATTTTCCCTGTGACAAGTAAAATTATCTGGCATTAGCCAGAGTAAAATACATAAGACTCAAGACTCTAAAGTCAGATCTGATGCCACCTAGAAAGAGGTAACCGATTGCTGCCTAGGATGCTGTCCTTTTGTTGAGTCAAATCATCTGGCACTAGACTGAGGGAAATAATAAAGGGGCCAATTTTGGCCAGTTCAGGTTAATTAGAAAAGAACACAACAAAGAGCACTTGTATAATTAGGGAGGAGAGGGGTCTCGATAAAACTTTTAAGGTACTGTAATAACATAATCTATACCTTTGCATCATCTCCAAAAAATCTATATTTGTATCCACATTCCACAAAAAGAACTGCATTAGGATGCCTTGACTTGATTTCAACAAACTGTTTTTCCAGTGGGGTCAAATTAGCTGTCTTTCTAAAATTCTTCTCACATGATTTTATATCTAAATTTTCATGATATGGCTTCAGATTTTCTAGACTGTTCACTTTCATAGAAGTTGGTATAGATTTTTGGATTTCTTTTTCATTATTTAATTTTGATTGCTTTTCATCATTTATAATTAGGATTTCCTTATTCTCTGTATAGGTATTATTTTTGAATCTTTTTAATTTATTTATTGTTAATGTATTCAAATCTTTTGTTGTCTTTGCCCGTTTGGTTTCAGCAGTAGGCACATCTTCAGCAACACAGTCAGAAGTCCTCTATTTAAAGAATGTTTAAAACAATGAATTTTAAATGCATAAAATATGCAGTACATTTCATTGTGTACAAAATACAAGTTTACTGGATATATGAACCTTGCAGAAACCTTCTGATACTGACTAGGGACTGGATACCAGATACAGGATACTGTATTTATATACTTAGTGACAGTGTGACAGTTACTATATATGCTATGCAGTTACTGTTAATCCTGATCTGGTATATACCTACCCCTTAAAACAAGACCCTTTTGTTTACAGTTGGCAGCATAACATTGTTCACAGTTGGCAGCACAACATTGTTCACAGTTGGCAGCACATTGTTCACAGTTGGCAGCACAACATTGTTCACAGTTGACAGCACAACATTGTTTACAGTTGACAGCACAACATTATTTACAGTTGACAGCACAACATTGTTTACAGTTGGCAGTACATTGTTCACAGTTGGCAGCACAACATTGTTCACAGTTGGCAGCACATTGTTCACAGTTGGCAGCACAACATTGTTCACAGTTGACAGCACAACATTGTTTACAGTTGACAGCACAACATTGTTTACAGTTGACAGCACAACATTGTTTACAGTTGACAGCACAACATTGTTTACAGTTGACAGCACAACATTGTTTACAGTTGGCAGCACAACATTGTTCACAGTTGGCAGCACATTGTTCACAGTTGGCAGCACAACATTGTTCACAGTTGACAACACAACATTGTTCACAGTTGGCAGCACAACATTGTTTACAGTTGGCAGCACAACATTGTTCACAGTTGACAGCACAACATTGTTCACAGTTGGCAGCACAACATTGTTTACAGTTGGCAGCACAACATTGTTCACAGTTGACAGCACATTGTTCACAGTTGGCAGAACATTATTTACAGAACAACATTGTTTACAGAACATTGTTCACAAAACAAGTGTTTACAGACCATTATTTACAGAACAACACTGTTTACAGAACATTATTTACAGAACAACATTGTTTACAGAACATTGCTTACAGAACATTGTTTACAGAACATTGTTTACAGAACATTGTTTACAGAACATTGTTTACAGAACAATATTGTTTACAGAACATTGTTTACAGAACACTGTTTACAAAACATTGTTTACAGAACAATATTGTTTACAAAACAACATTGTTTACAGAAAAACATTGTTTACAGAACATTGTTCACAGAACATTGTTTACAGAACACTGTTTACAGTTGACAGCACAACAGTGTTGTTTTTCAACGGATAGAAGTTCAGCTGTAGCAATTCTAGCTCGCATTTGACCAATGAAAGCTCGGCTATTTATTGAAATTCAAATTAAGCCACATGTTTATTTACCTTGGGAGGCCTCGAAACATCATTCTTTGGGGTAAAAAACCGCGACAAAGTGGATTGTTTCTTGTTTAGCGAAGGTGAAACCAACACCCGTGGTTCACTGGACATTGTGCGCTTTCCCGCCATTAATGTTAAACGTTTAATCACAAATAAGATGAAGTATCGCCTTAAAAAATTTGAAACCTGCTGACCAAGATTTGTTGTGGTCAGATTGCTCAGAAATTTGGAACATCGATGGAAATTGAATTTTCTAAAATTTGAATATTTGATATAAAGTTTATTGAAAATATGTCGTTAGCTGGTCATTTTTCTCATCGTCCTCCGATTCCAACGATTGAAGAGATACTTTCAGACCTTGAATCTTCAAAAGATAAGAGAGGGAATGATCCAGTATTTGCAGTATCTGATAATGAAGATGAGACAACCGAAATCATATTTGGTAAGGTTTAACAATTATTAATAGCTACTCCTGATTAAAGTGCATTATATAAATTACGTTTGTCTAACTTGAAAGAACTCATGAAATGGTAATGGAATCTGACCGTTTGCAACTTTTCCGTATCTTTCTTCGTTTTGAAGATATTTCAGTTTGATGGTCTCTGACGTCATACCAGGGTACAACATTTTCATACATAGCAAACTTAGTCATATTTCTAAGTTTGCTCAACAAAATCACTTGAAACTGTGCAATTTAAAACTCCTCGTTACACTGAACATTTCATGTTGAACAATCATGGAGGTACTGTATAAGTGATTTTAAAAATATGCATGAAATGCTGTACACCTGTTGTGATGTCAGACACCATCTCACTTAAATCAGTGTTACAGTAAGCCCAAGGGGGAGGGGAGGCCAGGCAAAGGTGGGGGATTTGGTAAATGTCTGTATCCCCACCCTGTGGCATTTGCTCTTGAATCACGACCCCAGGGTGGGGGCATTTAAATAATCGAAAGGAAGTTTTCAAATGTTCCTGGGCAGAGAGGAGCAATTTGCCTACATTTGATCAAAATTCTCTGCCCCAGGGTCGCACTTTTGAACACTTCATTTAAAAAAACTCAAATCCCCTGTCTTTTACCTGGCCTTCTCCCCCCCCCCCCTCAGGCTTAACACTGATTCATGCACTACTTATCAAACAAAGTGAAATATCTCAAAAACAAAGAAAGTTACTGAAAAGTTGTAAAAGGTCTCCCATTACAATTTCACGAGTTCTTTCAGACAGGGTTCGAATTAGCGGCTCGCTATTCGCAATTTGCGAATGCAAATTTGGTTTTTGCGAATGCAAAAAAACCTATTTTGCGAATGGCGAATTAACATTTTACGAATTTATATATACGTGTTTTGTTCATCAGTCAAGCGAGATTCCTAACTTTTTTTCCAAATATGGCAATACTACATGTACCTTCATACACTATAGCCTATATTTTAGTGAGTATTTTCACAGTGTCGCAAAACCTGCCGAAAAAAAAAATAGCGTTGGATTGCGAGATGTGTTGTGTCGATTTTTAGGCACACATGCGCTTTATCACATCTTCCGATCTCACGGTGTCAATTTGCAAGGTTAATTAGTTGCGATGCTATACAATCGCCAGTCACCACGCGGTTTGCCCTTTGCATTCTCGTCATTTGACTGGGGATGGAATATTCTTCGGCAAAAAGTCATTGCTACCCAGAAAAACGCAAGAACGTCTGTGGGACTGCGCCAGGCGTGATAAATGTTGTGAAATACACTCTCTCAGACTTGGAAGAAAGCAACAGTTCCGATTTAGACTGAGACTAGATTCAAATGAGTGACACCCAATATTATACAAATTAGACAGACAAGTGTGTATTTGTTTAAAAATAGTAGATGTGTGTAAATATTGTAAGTTTTATCTATTGTGATGGTTAAACTTCGCTAGTTGCATTAAGTTTACTGTAACTGTCCAATACACTCACAGGTTGACATTGCTTTAGTTTATTACCCTCTTAATAACACTCGACTCCGAGTATCCTTTCACTTTGTGGAAATATACGTCTTTAATTTTACTTTAAAACCAAAAAAATGTAATATAATCTTTGAATTTGAATTCAAAATGACGAATTTAAAAGTGATTTACAGTCTTTTGATCAACAAGACTGAAGTCAAGACTCTGAGTTCTAATATAGAAGTCTACTATTTTTTAACGAACGTTTACGCGTTAAATACTAAAAATCACACGAGAATTTTGCGAATGCACTTTGAATTTCTAATTCGAACCCTGTCAAATTAGACTAATTAACTCCCACCATATCAGTCCTAAGGTCTTCCTTTGACAAATAAAATCATCCAGTGTATAAAATAAAAAGTAGTCCAAAATGTACTTTGTAGAAAGTATATTTTTAGATTATTAAAACTGTCTCACTGCTTATCTCACTGTTTCACATTTTCTTTACTATGAAAAGAAGATGAACATGTAGAAAAAGATTTGGCATCAAGAAAGAAGGAACATGAACGTAGAAAGGAAATATGCGATACGTATGACAAGGTAGCAGAGTTTCTGGAACAGAATGAGAATTTAACAAACTCTATCAAGTCAATGAATGAGTTATCTAAAGAACTGCACATGAAAAAGGAAAATCTGACACAGTTGATTATGAATATAAAACAGAGCATGAAAGATGAAAAGAGTTAAGACATGAAATAAAAATTTATTATTTATTGAAAATTTATTCCTGTTTCTAACCACTTTTAATTACTAAGTATTCAAAGCTACCAATCTTCCTTCCTTCTTACTCCCCCCCCCCCCCCTCTCCCCTCTCTTCCCTCATTCTCTCCCCCCCCCACTCCTCCCTTTCTCCTTTTTCCCACCCACCACCTGCCCCCTCTCCTTGCCACCCCTGCCCACTCTCCTTCCCATGCTCCTGCCCCCTCTCCCACCCACCCTCCTACCCCCACTCTCACCCACCCTCCTGCCCACTCTCCCACCCACCCTCCTGCCCCCTCTCCCACCCACCCTTCTACCCCCTCTCCCACCCACCCTCCTGCCCCCTTTCCTACCCTCCTTCCCCATCAACACCTCTATTAAGTTCCTCCCTCTCTGCCCCCATCTTTGTGATACCACAAGTTTGTAACAGTACTTGGTAGTCTTGGTACTGTACTTATTTTAATGTACAGTACATATGATGTAAGCTATCACAATTAGAAAAGAACTGTACAATTATTTACAAAATTCTGAAGACAATATATATTTTGTCTGGACATTGGCATTATAATTTAAGGTACATCTTCTTTTGATGTTCCCCACAATGCCTGCTTAGCATCATCAATTGTTTTGTCTGCTTCTTCATTAAGATTCCTGCACTGGTCCAGTAAATCTATGAAACAAATGTCTTCAGTGAATTTATAAGGCACAAGGTGACAAGATCGAGAGGCACTTTACAGCCACATTTTTACAGTCTGTTAAGCTTGGAAAACAGGGCTGCATTGTCAGTCAGGATTATGGGTTTAGTAATCCTGTAACCCTGACTGTCCCTTGCTTAACACTTTGACGCCTGGACCTCTCTCTGTGCTGAATAAAATCATCTGGCATTAGCCAGAATAAAATACTAAAGACTCACTGTCAGACTTCAGAGTGTTAATACTGGCTGTTTCAATGGTATCCATGCACATACTGTACATAAACTTCAAGATAGTACAATTTTATGTCTCATTAGAGTGAAATTACCTTTAAATTGTTGTTCTGCAGACCAGGCAAGTTTCTTCTCTATCTTTTGACTGTGGCCTATTGCTGGAGAAATTTTTTTTCATAAATAAGCAAGAAAATTCATCTGAGTTGAAATGAATCACACCTTGGCTAATTAACACTTTTGAAACATTTCTGATTTTTTCACCAAGGTTTAGTGTTAGTTATAATTTATTACCATTTTTATTCTCATGTAGATCTTGTGAATCTTGACTAAAGTGATAAGCAGATGGTCTTTCATCGTTTTCCAAATCTAAATCATATAAATAAGACAAGTCACAAACCAGTCCCAATTGCCTAAATCATAATTCTTCACTTGAGCAGATTACCATTTAATTTTAATTCCAAATCATCACACATTTCAAACACTTCAGATCCTTCACCTGCTATTCGTTCTCCTAAAAATTTCCAGAAAAAATCAAAGGTTCAGCAAAGAGCATCATCTATACTTACTTAATCTTACTAAATTCTACAGTACATTGAGGTGAACATTTTTTCAGTTAAAAAATGGAAAATGAAATGGGGAATGCATAATACAGTATATGTACATTTATACTGTATTTAACCTATTCCTGTCTGACTCTGTCTAAATGTCAGACAATTATACTCTTCGAAGGGGGAACCCTCAGACAGAAAGCCTTAGTCAAGGCAGCAATGGGTTAATAATGTATTATAAATTTTTAAATCGTTTTTGGGCATTGCTATAATTATTCAAAAACAACTTTTCATTTTATTACTGTGATTGCGTTCTAGTTTTGTTATTATTTAATATTTATTTTATATAATTATATATATTACTCTAGCTTACATAATATATTACATACCATCAAGCATAGAAAGATTAGCAAGGCATGTACAAATGGATGTCTTGTACTGTGACAAGGTTTGACAAACTAGAGAATAAAACAATTGATTTTCAATGAACTTTTTTTGGGTTTTAAGTACCGGTACTATTATGTATAACAAACATACAATTTACACAATAGCTAGGAAGTGGGTCACTAAAGCCTTGAAAGGGACTAAAAGCTAAAAATCCAATGTGTTTATAATGGAGTAAAAGAGAACTCAGAAATCACCTGGATTAGAAAGGTTTCTAACTTTATCTTGAAGTCGTATATTTTCCAGAAGTTTCAGGTTGCTTAGAGGCTGTAAGGAATCAACGCTAAAAACATAAAACATATGTTCTGTCAATATATATCTGTACTGTATATAATTACTATACATATGTACTTTTTGTAGTCAAAAAAAAAGTATATACATGTAACTGTCTTATTATTTGCAAGAGGACAGTTTCAAGTGTACTGTACCTTGTAATAAGATTGCCTGCAATGTTCAATGTCTTTAAACTTTCTAATCCTTCCAACCCAACTGAAAAACATAATACCCTAAATAATTTGCAAACATTAACAGTCTACTTCCCATTAATTTACAAATTCAGAATTGTAGGGCAAACTACTAATTCTAAGAGATTATCTAGCATAAGGTATGCAGTACAGGAAAATTTCAAAACTGGTACTGACAGCAGCTCATATACGGAAAGAAATGGACCAATTAACACCGGTCTAGAAAGACTCTAGATATGCAACATTCAACAGTTGGTACTTCACCTAATTACCATGCAAGATTTGTGATAATACTGTATTACAACTAAACCATCTATTTATAACAAACAATAAGCACCACATAATTATAACCAATTAATCTACGGTGTACAATATATTTTACTAATTACCTAAAGACATAATCCTATTGCAAGATAAATCAAGAATTGTCAAGTTCTTTAGAAGCTCTATAATTTAAAATATATATTAAAGTAAGTACTACGGAAATAATGGAGCTAATACACAGTTGGTACCTGCAAATATACAGTACATGTATGAAATAATTATTAAGTACCAATTTTATACAGTATATATAATTATTACAATTATTACATAACTATTATATATATATATATATATATAATGCACAAATCAGTTTTAAGCCCGAGGGGAGGGGGGGGGGGGGGAAATCGGGCAAAGGTGGGGAATTTGGTAAACGTCTATCCCCACCCTGTGGCATTTGCTCTTGAATCGCGACCACAGGGTGGGGGCATTTAAATATTCGAAAGGAAATTTTCAAATGTTCCTAGGCAGAGGAGCAATTTGCCTACATTTGATCAAAATTCTCTGCCCCAGGGTCACGCTTTTGAATACTTTATTTTAAAAAATTCAAATACCCCAACTTTTGCCCAGTCTCCTCCCCCCCCCCCCCCCACCCCCCACCCCCACCCCCGTCGGGCTTAACACTGATTCGTGCATAACATGTATAAAGTATAGTAAATATATCTTGTGCACCTGTCCAAAGGTGGCTGCCCATGCAATATGTAGTTGTCCTACATCATAAAATATTGGGCTGGCATGTGATGCTAATGTAAACATTTGATTGGACAATTATTTGCAAGGGTATAATTTATAATTAGACAATGGAAATTATCATTTGAAAATTAAAATACATGCTAATATTTTAAATAATCAGTTGACAATTTAATAATTACCAAGGGGATGAAGATTTGAGATTCTGTTTTCAGACAAATCCAAGTACATTAAACCACAGCATTGTCCAATTACACCAAGCTCATTGATGCCTAACAATAGGGGAGGAGTACTGAGTAAGTACATTTTTGTTAAATAAGTCTTGAAAACATTCACCTTTAATAGTGTGTACATGTATATATTATAATATTGTCTTCTCCATGCCAAAAAAATCAATTATTCTATTCGATTTTGGCTAAAATTCCTAAGATCTTATATAGAATTCCTATAGTATTGGATTTCCAATTACATGTATAATAAATTTATCTATATTAATATAATTAATATATCATACTCAACCTCATTAATTAATAAGAAAAACCTGTTTGATCAATTGTTCTTCAATTATCAAAATCAATCAATTACTTAATTATATCAATTGTTGTTGATTAATATTGATTTCTATCAATTATTGCACAGGCAAGCATCCCATTATATATATATATATATATATATATATATATATATATATATATATATATATATATATATATACAGTAGAACTTGAGTTTTACGACCACCCCTGTTGCCAGGTAAAAGTGGTCGTAAATGACAGGAGGTCGTACATGGCAAGTAGTGATGTGACGTCATAGCAGCCATTTTGGCAGCGACGCAGCGCTTCTTTATATAAACATTGTTTCAAGGTTAGGAAAATGGTGATTTATAAAGATTTACAAGGGAAATGGAAAAGCAAGAACATTTCAAAGAAGTGCAATCTTGATTTATTAATGTTAATATGGTTATTAAGAGAAAAAGAATTTGACATTTGTGCGTTTAATACACTGAAATATCATGGCCTTTATAGAGCAATGTTCTCCATATCAAAATCGTGTCGTACTATCGTTCACTTCAGTTTTTGCGCTGTGTTTTTATTACGTTTGATTCAATTTTTACGCTGGTTTGGTCTTGTTAAAAGCTCTTGCCTTTATTTACGATCTTCCAGTAGTATTTTTTAGATGTGAACACTGAGTTTTGTCACTTTCCTTTCCAAGTTAAAAAGCCGTTGTAAAACCATTGTAAAATAACGTCAACGATCGTCAAGATCAACTTGTCTAAAGTTAACAAGTATTACTCATGGTTTCGAATTGTTCAGTCATTGTATTAACTCTCAAACATCAACTAAAAAGTATTTAACTCTGACAACAAAAATTCACACAGATTTTCATCAAATAATGCTCAAAAGAGAAGCAAAACAAGTCTAAAATGCGGTATGAAACTGGAAGTGTTGCACAACTGCCGTGTTTTCGCATGTGGTCGCATTGGCGTTTGTTTACTACGAAAAAACGGGTGTTTCTTTAACATATTTCGGCAGTTTTATGTTGAGATGGTCGCTCACAGCAGGTAAATATCTTGTTTAATTGGGACACTAAAAAGTGGTCGCTGGTCGCGTTAGGCAGGTGGTCGCACATCGGAGGTACATTTCTATTACAAATCGTCTGTGCCAGAAAAAGTGGTCGTAAACAGCAGGTGGTCGTTAAAAGGGGTGTCGTAAAACTCAAGTTCTACTGTATATATATATATATATATATATATATCAAACTCATTAATAATTCATGAGATAATCAGCCAATTACAATAGTCCATTCAATCACCTGATTGATGTTGGATACGCCGGAAAGCCCAAGATATTAGATGAAAACCAGTGTTCATCTAATTCTTAAGATCTTAATTATCTATGCAAAATAAACAAGTTGCTGTATGAATAAATTTTACACACACTCAAGAATAAAATCTCTTGAGGGTTTATTTTAATTGTATTTTGTAATTGAAATTGCTCAATTGAGATGCCATATCAACAACTCGTTTATCGTGTTTCATCAGGGGAATCCAAACACTCGAAAACAATAAAACCACTCGGCCTTCGGCCTCGTGCTTTCATCATGTTTTCTCGTGTTTGGATCCCCTGATGAAACACTCAAACTCATTGTTGATAATTACATATATATATATATATATATATATATATATATATATATATATATATATATATCATAATTTGTGGTCGATCCCTCCAAAGTCCTTTGGAATTCCTGCCTATGTGGAACTCCTGGTTATACCCTATGGCTATGTATGGCCTGGGACAACAAATAATTGTAAGCAATTTACAGTCTTAATACATAAAAAATACTTTATTAAATTACTCAGTGGTGGAAATTCACTTTTCAGGTTGGGGTGGGATTACCAGTAAGCAACAAATCTCATAAATATCCGACAGATGCACGAAAAGCATTGGATTTTGACTGTTCCTCCCCCCTTTTTTTTGTCAAATATTTCCAACAAATCAACTATTTTGAAATGAAGGTGGGGGCTTCACCTGGCACCCCACCACAA
This sequence comes from Corallium rubrum, assembly GCA_964035015.1. Taxonomy (NCBI): domain Eukaryota; kingdom Metazoa; phylum Cnidaria; class Anthozoa; order Scleralcyonacea; family Coralliidae; genus Corallium; species Corallium rubrum. The sequence continues at coordinate 10,443,678 of OZ036000.1, read as the reverse complement.
TTTCCACCCACTGAAAGTAATTATGGTGCTTACTTTGTGTTTCGCACACGAATTTCTCTGACCCTGACCCTGAAAACACCCTAATCCTCAAACGTAATCCTAATCCCAATTCTAATTCTACCCCAACCCCAACCCTAATCCTAACCCTAACTCTAACTCTAACCCTAATGCATATTCGTGGGTGAAACACAAAGTAATAACCGTAATTATATATACTGTACCTAAATCTCTAGCATTCAATTTGATTATGCTAGCCAAATCAAATTCACCAGTGACTTTCTTCAATAGCTCTTTGTTAATAATGCGATCTATAGTAATATCAAACACAATCACTGAATTTAATACATGAATACATTTTAATTATGTACATTAATTTTATTTGTTGAATCTGATTCCAGTCATTCCACAACAATCTGAATTGTAAAGTTGATTTACAGATGAATTTATACTATGAATTTGCAAGTATTCTAAACAGTAAACACAGTTTGGGCTTTTCAAAACGAATTAAAATTACCTCCACTCATAACGGAAAAGAATTTGGTGAAAAATTCTGAAAAGACAATAGTAGTCACATATCACTGAACCTGGCCATGTCCCTTGGTTCCCGCCAAAAAGCGGGTTAATTAACATCCTTCAAAAAGAGCTTCCGAGTTCACACAATCACATACCATATAAATGAAATAAAACAGTGTATAAAAATACTGAAGTCTGGTGGACCGTTGCGTCAAAGTAATATGACAGTTATCGCAATAACAATTAAACAATTGGCCATATAGCTTCGTTTGACAGATCCAACATTAGTACGAAATACTGGCAGTACTTTGGGGACTGGAAAATATTCGAAAAAAATAAATTGCCAGTAACTATTTATTTTATATCGGATGGTATTATCAATATTATCACAGTGCTGTATATACATTATACACCACAATATATACACAATATTTATGTATACATACAATGCATTGTGAATATTAAACTAGGAGCCTTATGATTTATTCACGATTTACAACGGAATAAATTAATTTCAGAGTAATATATACAAGCAAAGCAGAAATTCGTGTACGGTTCAGTAGTTATCGGAGCACGCATATAAACTTAAATATGGCTGTTCATTTTAATCGGGGAACAGCGCATATTGACTGGTGTGAACCGAATTACGCTATCTCGCCCAACATTGCCGAGTTTTTTAATACGGTAAGGCACTTATTGAAACCCTTTTAAGCCTAAATATAAAGCCCTTATAAACGATATCAGCTTTGCCGTCCGCATTTTGCAGGCAGATCATTCGTGTTCTGTATTTAATGAGCTTATATGGCGAATGGGGTAATATGATTTTTAATATGGAGATTAACTGTAGACACCGTTAGGATCGATTTGAAATCGAGCTAAGCTACGTTTTATTATTTGTCAAATGAAAACAAGAACATTTTCAAATCCACTTCTAAATTTGTATAAATAATTTATCATGTATTTTTAAGAAAATATGTACTACCTGACTCGACGTTTATTGACATTTAAGTTCGTTTATTGACACATTTGAATTCGCTTATTTTGTTCTGAATGTACGGCTCCAGTACATGTAGGTATCTTTAGAAATCCAGCATTAATGTATTTGTATTTATAATTTAAATTTACTGGTTTCGATCAATATGAAGAGACAAGCATAATTAGAAATGTTGATGTGGGACTGTTATTAACACTGGCCATAATACTAAATCAAAGTGTATATCCATATTACCATATAGCTTTATATATCCACTGTACCAATCAACAGCTTAATATACACATACACTGATCATTGGTGGCGACCTCCCCCCATTTACAAGTGGGTTAAACCACCTCCACGCAATATACAAAGTGCACCCCCAATATAGGAAAAGGTCTGTTTGATTCTCAAAAAAAATATTTCTCCCATTTTTGAGACCCTAGAATCAACAAATCGTCAGGGGAGAGAACTACCTAATGACCTAGATCCAGCACTGTACATGTACAGATAGTCTGACCTGAAATCTGACCTAAGTACTGTTTATAAAATTAGGGTATTAAATTACTAAACAAACCTCATCTTATGTTCTCATATTTTTAAGGTCAGCAATATTATATACTTTGTAATTCCTCCTATAAACATGTAAGTTTTTTTAAAACTAAAATATGAATATTTAATAGTTGCAATGATGTACATACCACCAAACCTACTAACCTCCCTGGCGAGCTATTCATCCAACCTCATACCTAGGCCCTGTATTTGGCATACAGAGTAAAGGGCCTCACCATCACGTACCACTACCTTCACTACCATTACCACACCACCACCAATACAGCCACTACTTACTACCACTACAGTATTACAGTGCCATTCCTACCACTATCAATACTAGGTAGAGTAAGACAAGGGTTGGATAATAACTTGGATGCTAATTATAATAAATTATAATAATTAGCATAAATACACTTATCCCACAATTTTTTCCCTGCAGTTACTTGTTTCGTGAGTATTCCAGTATCATTGGTGGTAGTTTAAATGTGATCTGGGTACTAATTATGGTGATTGGTGCTAGTTCAGCTTACTTTCATGCAACTCTCAGTCTTGTTGGCCAGTTGCTTGATGAAGTTGCCATTTTGTGGGTCTTGCTGGCTGGTTATAGTTTATGGATACCTGAATACATGTTGCAGTCCACAGGAATATTTAAAACAAGGTTAGATTCAGGTTGACTCAAGTTGTTAACCCCAATTGGTCAATAGATGACTTTTAGGGTGTTGCACACGCTTTCAAAAAAACTGTCAAGCTCCACTCAAAGTAAACATACTGTTTAAAATCAACAAAGTATAGATACAGACTGTTTAATTCTGGATGTTGTTGACTCACTAGCAAGTCTGAAGTCTGTTTGTCATTGCTTATTTTGTGGGGAGCGCACCAAGAGCCCACCCGGCAATTCCTTTGCAAAATGATGCGTGCACAATACCCTGAAATTCACCTATTGTCAATAGGCTCAATTTGGCAAGTCTTGTACTCCTGTCTAGACAACATCTCATGTACTTGTTCAAGTTTAATAATTAAGTTTTTCTTCTTTCATTATTTTTTAGACAGAGTTTTAAATTTACAGTAATTATTGTGGCAATCATAACAACTTTACTTGGCTTTGTATATCCTGCTGCAAATGCAGTTGCTTTGATGATACTTGGTGCTCCTAGTGTGCCTATCCTATGGAAAGAAATTAAGAAGTAATATCATTATTATAATAATCATAGTAATTATAATATTTACAGTAATTTAGAATGTTTATAATAATTATTAGAATTTATAATAAATCTTTATAATGATAATAATCTATAATTATAATTATGATTATAATTATGGTAATTATAATAATTATAGTAATACAATTTTATTTAACAATTATAATAAATACACTACTAAGACAATTCTCTAGGCAGGTAAATTCTTAGGTTGACCCACAAACTGTACCAAAATAAATTCCACACTGTATAATACTGTAAATTCCATAAATTCTGTTTCAGAATAATATTGATACTAACTTGAGCACTTTCATTTGTGTTACAGGTGTAAGAATACCAAAGTGGTCAAACTGGCTTACATCGGGATACTGTGGTGGTTCCTCGCAGTTGCTCTATGGTGCAGCGATCGACTACTTTGTGAGATATGGAAATCCATGTCATTCCCTTATTTCCACTGTGGCTGGCACATCTTCATCCTTCTTGGTTCAAATATTGGTTGTGTTTTGGGATGTTATTTTTGTGCTCTTGCTGAACACAAAGACTTAAAACCTGAATTAAACTTCTGGCCAGCCATGTTTGGTTCATGGGGACTACCATATATTAAAGTTAGAAAGAAGTTTCTTCAAAAATGTACCTGATTTTTACAGAGATATAGCTTTATTGGATTTATTTATTTGTGGTAATTTTATTTACATGTACATATTTAATACAATATATACCTTATGCTAACCTGACCCACTAGTGTGTTTACTGCATTATATAGCTTTATACATGTATATACTAACCTGACTTTAACTTACATTAAGCTCACCAGCTAGTGGGTAAGGTTTAAATTAGGGATTTTGTTTGGGTTAGGTGATCCAAATTAGTTCAGTTCAAAATTAGTTCAGTTCATAGTCCAGTCAAGTCCAAAGTTCAGTCTAAATTAGTCCAGTTCATAGTTCAGTCCAAAGTCTAGTCCATAGTCAACTCCATAGTCCAGTCCACCTCCATTCCACTGTCCAGCCCAAAGTTCACTCCAGTCCATGGTTCAGTCCATGGTTCAGTCCAAAGTTCAGTTCAGTTCAATAGTCATTTCCAAATCAAGTCCATAGTTCAGCCCAAAGTCCAGTTCAAAGTTCAGTGCATACTCCAGTTCAAAGTACAGTACAGTCAACTCCAAATCAAATCCATAGTCCAGCCCAAAGTCCAGTCCAAAGTTCAGTTCAGTCCATAATTCAGTCCAAAGTCTAGTTTGTAATTTTTACGAGGCAAAGAGACTGAGTTCAATTCAGTCCACAGTCCAGTCCAAAGTTTAGTCTAGTCCAATTAGACCACTTTCATAAAGGCCTTCACTTTAAATATTCTTTTATGTGCATCTAAATGAGCCTTTCTGGCCTCGTTATGAAGCAAAGATTCCTTTGAATTGCAGACACACAAACGAGGCCAGAAAGGCTTATTAAGATGCACACAAAAGAATTTTGAAATTATAAATAAGTTTTGTGGAAACACCACGTAAAATATTTCTTTGCTAAAATATTTCTTAGCAAAGAAATATTTTACGTGGTGTTTCTACAAAACTTATTTATATTACTTTATCACCATGAAAACGTTCAAAGAATTAATATTGAAGTTAATTGCCATTATGAAAGTGGTGTATAATCCAGTGTTCCAGTTCAAATTTCAGTCCAAAATAAAGTTCATGGTCCAGGCTAAAGTCCAATTCATAGTTCAGTCCAAAGTCCAGTTCAGTTCTTAATCATTTCCAAATCAAGTCTATAGTCCAGCTAAAAGTCCAGTTAAAAGTCCAGTTAAAAGTTCAGTCCATGGTCCAGTTCAAAGTACAGTCCAAAGTACAGTACAGTCCATGGTACAATCCAAAGCTCAATTCATAGAACTACTCCAAATCAAATCCATAGTCCAGCCCAAAGTCCAGTTCAAAGTTCAGTCCAGCCCATAATTCAGTCCAAAGTTCAGTCCAGTCCATATTCAGTCCAGTCCATAATTCAGTCCAAAGTTCAAAGTCCAGTCCAATCCAGTCCATAATTCAGTCCAAAGTTTAGTCCAGTCCATAATTCAGTCCAATCCAGTCCATAATTCAGTCCAAAGTTTAGTCCAGTCCATAATTCAGTCCAAAGTTCAGTCCAGTCCATAATTCAGTCCAAAGTTCAGTCCAGCCCATAATTCAGTCCAAAGTTCAGTCCAGTCCATAATTCAGTCCAAAGTTTAGTCCAGTCCATAATTCAGTCCAAAGTTCAGTCCAGTCCAGTCCATAATTCAGTCCAAAGTTTAGTCCAGTCCATAATTCAGTCCAAAGTTCAGTCCAGCCCATAATTCAGTCCAAAGTTCAGTCCAGTCCATAATTCAGTCCAAAGTTTAGTCCAGTCCATAATTCAGTCCAAAGTTCAGTCCAGCCCATAATTCAGTCCAAAGTTCAGTCCAGCCCATAATTCAGTCCAAAGTTCAGTCCAGTCCATAATTCAGTCCAAAGTTCAGTCCAGTCCATAATTCAGTCCAAAGTTTAGTCCAGTCCATAATTCAGTCCAAAGTTCAGTCCAGCCCATAATTCAGTCCAAAGTTCAGTCCAGTCCATAATTCAGTCCAAAGTTCAGTCCAGTCCATAATTCAGTCCAAAGTTCAGTCCAGTCCATAATTCAGTCCAAAGTTTAGTCCAGTCCATAATTCAGTCCAAAGTTCAGTCCAGCCCATAATTCAGTCCAAAGTTCAGTCCAGAATTCAGTCCAAAGTTCAGTCCAGTCCATAATTCAGTCCAGTCCATAATTCAGCCAAAGTTCAGTCCAGTTCACAATCCAGGGGGAAAGCAATCATGATAATGGCTGACAATCACGTAGGGATAAAAATGTAATTTTTTATTAAATACTCCATACTAAATACAATCTATATACAAAGTTTATTTTCAATGTAAACTGAAACAGACTAATCTCTATAATGTTTATATAACTCCACTGTATTTTTCAGTATATTATAATGTGTATATCTATATAATATATGTGGTTTTCAACACATTCACACAACTGTAACCATTTTCTTGTCAAATACTGCAGTTCATTTAATTTTCAAGTAATGTAACTCGTGATGGCGGATATCCCCATGGAAATTGATAACCACACGAGATGGGCATTTCCAATTGAAATTCGCACCAAAACAGCTACTTCGGCTTCTTTAAGGCGTTGTACAGTAAAACATTGAGCCGAATCTTGATTTCACACAAGAGCTGCAGCATTATAAGTCAAGAAATGACCGCCTCAATAACTATGTGGTTCGTCTTTTTGGCCTTCAAAGTTAATTCAACACTTTGGGTTTTTGCATATTTTGCTCTTTAAAAGTCCAATGTAGCACTTTTCAGCTCTTCGAGCCTGGCAACGCTTAACACGGTGTAGTATAGTGTTACGGTGATAAATAGCTTTCTTTTGTTTTACAAATTTATGAATATAAGTGTCACACTGTTTATAGTTGCAAGTATTTTGACAATCCTTTAGCTAACTTTTTTTATAAAATAACTTCTCCTCTTTCTTGACAGTTGCAGACTTCAAATTCTATTTTGCAAATGTAAGCTCTTTCGGTGCTCTCGTACATACTGTGTGTTACCGGTTCCAGTAAAACTATAGGGTTGTGTAACTTTCTTGCAAAGTAAATTCAATACCGCTTCACTGCAACTGATCTCCCTTCAATGTCAAACATAGTGGCCCTTATTTTACTGGATCAAGGACATCATTTTTTGGTATTCATTCTTTTAAGATCTTGCAATATCATAATGCAACAATAGATTTCTTTCGGAAAATTCTATGAGGAAGAATATAACCATATGTTGTTCAGCACAATGTAATTGTTAATGCTGGCCATTACAATGTTGTTCACGCCGACCAGCACAACATTGTTTATGATGGTCAACACAATGTTGTTTATGTTGGTTGGTCAACACAATGTTGTTCATGCTGGTCAGCACAATGTTGTTCATGCTGGTCAGTACAATGTTGTTCATACTGGTCAGTACAATGTTGTTTATGCTGGTCAGTACAATGTTGTTCATGTTGGTCAGTACAATGTTGTTCATGCTGGTCAGTACAATGTTGTTCATGCTGGTCAGTACAATGTTGTTCATGTTGGTCAACACAATGTTGTTCATACTGGTCAGTACAATATTGTTCACGCCGACCAGCACAACATTGTTTATGCTGGTCAGCACAACATTGTTTATGATGGTCAACACAATGTTGTTCATACTGGTCAGTTGTTCACGCCGACCAGCACAACATTGTTTATGCTGGTCAGCACAACATTGTTTATGATGGTCAACACAATGTTGTTCATGATGGTCAACACAATGTTGTTTATGCTGGTTGGTCAACACAATGTTGTTTATGCTGGTCAGTACAATGTTGTTCATGCTGGTCAGTACATTGTTGTTCATGCTGGTCAGACAGTCAGTACAATGTTGTCCATGTTGGCCAGCACAATGTTGTTCATGATGGTCAACACAATGTTGTTCATGTTGGCCAGCACAATGTTGTTCATGTTGGCCAGCACAATGTTGTTCATGTTGGTCAGCACAATGTTGTTCATGATGGTCAACACAATGTTGTTTATGCTGGTCAGTACAATGTTGTTCATGCTGGTCAGTACATTGTTGTTCATGCTGGTCAGACAGTCAGTACAATGTTGTCCATGTTGGCCAGCACAATGTTGTTCATGATGGTCAACACAATGTTGTTCATGTTGGCCAGCACAATGTTGTTCATGTTGGCCAGCACAATGTTGTTCATGTTGGTCAGCACAATGTTGTTCATGATGGTCAACACAATGTTGTTTATGCTGGTCAGTACAATGTTGTTCATGCTGGTCAGTACATTGTTGTTCATGCTGGTCAGACAGTCAGTACAATGTTGTCCATGTTGGCCAGCACAATGTTGTTCATGATGGTCAACACAATGTTGTTCATGTTGGCCAGCACAATGTTGTTCATGTTGGCCAGCACAATGTTGTTCATGTTGGTCAGCACAATGTTGTTCATGATGGTCAACACAATGTTGTTCATGTTGGTCAGTACAATGTTGTTCATGCTGGTCAGTACAATGTTGTTCATACTGGTCAGTACAATGTTGTTTATGCTGGTCAGTACAATGTTGTTCATGTTGGTCAGTACAATGTTGTTCATGCTGGTCAGTACAATGTTGTTCATGCTGGTCAGTACAATGTTGTTCATGTTGGTCAACACAATGTTGTTCATACTGGTCAGTACAATGTTGTTCATGCTGGTCAGTACAATGTTGTTCATGTTGGTCAACACAATGTTGTTCATACTGGTCAGTACAATGTTGTTCACGCCGACCAGCACAACATTGTTTATGCTGGTCAGCACAACATTGTTTATGATGGTCAACACAATGTTGTTCATGATGGTCAACACAATGTTGTTTATGTTGGTTGGTCAACACAATGTTGTTTATGTTGGTTGGTCAACACAATGTTGTTTATGCTGGTCAGTACATTGTTGTTCATGCTGGTCAGACAGTCAGTACAACGTTGTCCATGTTGGCCAGCACAATGTTGTTCATGTTGGCCAGCACAATGTTGTTCATGTTGGTCAGCACAATGTTGTTCATGATGGCCAGCACAATGTTGTTCATGTTGGCCAGCACAATGTTGTTCATGTTGGTCAGCACAATGTTGTTCATGATGGTCAACACAATGTTGTTCATGTTGGCCAGCACAATGTTGTTCATGTTGGCCAGCACAATGTTGTTCATGTTGGTCAGCACAATGTTGTTCATGATGGTCAACACAATGTTGTTCATGTTGGCCAGCACAATGTTGTTCATGTTGGCCAGCACAATGTTGTTCATGTTGGTCAACACAATGTTGTTCATGTTGGTCAGTACAATGTTGTTCATGTTAGTCAGTACAATGTTGTTCATACTGGTCAGTACAATGCTGTTCATACTGGTCAGTACAATGTTGTTCATACCACAATGTTGTTCATACTGGTCAGCACAATGTTGTTCATACTGGTCAGTACAATGTTGTTCATACTGGTCAGTACAATGTTGTTCATGTTGGCAAGCACAATGTTATTCATGCTGGTCAACACAAGGTTGTTCTTGTTAGCCAATACAAGGTTGTTTATGCTGGTCAGTACAATGTTGTTCGTGTTGGTCAGCACAATATTGTTCATACTGGACAGCACAATGTTGTTCATGTTGGTCAACACAATGTTGTTCATGCTGGCCAACACAATGTTGTTCGTGTTGGTCAGCACAATGTTGTTCATACTGGACAGCACAACGTTCATGCTGGTCAGTTGGTTCATGCGAGCTAGCTCAACGTTGTTCATGCCTGTTATGTAACCATGTTGTGCATTATGCATGTAAAAGCAGCTACTATAGCAGTAATAAAAGTAGCGTGCTGCGTAGGCAGTGTAGAAACAACAATCGAAATATACTGCCGAAACAGAGAACGTAGGAGTCTAACGTTTCGAGCGAAGGCCCTCCGTCAGAGAGAAACGTAAAGAGTGTAAACAAACAACGAGCTTATATACGAAAGGTAATCATGTGACCAAAAATAAGCCAATCAGATAAAAATGACAACAACAAACTGATAATGAGATGTGAAAAATTAGCCAATCAAATCAAAATAACAATAACAAATCGATGAGATGCGAAAGACATTTGCTATTCATACCGTCGATGAGCAAGAAGGAGGGGTGTAAAAAGAATAAGCTGAGAATAAAAATAAATAAATAAATATATAAAGTGAAAACGCCGTTTGTGTCCGTCCTTGCTAAACAGAAACAATGTCTTCAGAGGTGTTAAATAAAAGAAAAACGTTCGTTGAGTCCGTGAGGATGAATGGTACCAATTTTGAAAATGAGACGCTTTTCTAGTCTTTTGCGGCTGACATTACCACCGGAAATGGGTGAGATGACACAAACTTGCATGTCCGAAATACAATGGTTGGCACTATTAAAATGTCGGGCAACAGGCTTGTCAACATGCTTCTCACTAAAATTGTTTGGGCCCGAGTAAAACCTCCTGGCAAAATTATGGGAAACTGGGGGAAACCTACCTTGGTTTTTGGACACATTCTAAGAACCAGACAGAATACTTTCTAGGAAAGGTGACACTGTCAGAGTGTAGTACGCCTAAACATAAACATGAATGTAAACGTTACCATGAACATTAAGCCGGTTGTCCACTAGGCGGAATTTTGCACGCGGAGGGGAATTTTTCTTTGTCTTTTCTAATTAGATCCACCCGAGAAATCACGGGACAAAGAAAATTTCCGCTCCGCGCACAAAATTCCGCCTCGTGGAAAACAGGCTTAAGGGAGCTTAACTGCTTAAGGTGGCTCCATACAGTTTCTTGAAAAATGGAAAATACAAGTTTGAGAGTCCAAAACACGTACATAAACAATTCAGAAAAAGAATAAAACTAAATGTTATGCATAATTAGACAGTCTGACAATAAAAAACTGTTACCAAATAAATACCAACAGTTGTTGCTATGGCAACAATGACGTTTCAAAATGGCTGCCAATTACCCTTCAAACTAATTTAATTCGTAAAAAACTTTGGTGACCCCAATTTTTTTTTTCATTAAAATTTTTCTTGAAATATGAGTAATCAATAGGCCGATTTTAAAAAAATTCTGTAGAACGAATATTTTTTTTTCCAGAAAAATCATGTTTGTTAATTTTTAAAAAATTCCGTTCTACAGAATTTTTTTTAAATCGGCCTATTGATTACACCTACTTCAAGGAAAGTTTTAATAAAAAAAAAATTGGGGGTCACCAAAGTTTTTTCCGAATTAAATTACTTTGAAGGGTAATTGGCAGCCATTTTGAAACGTCATTGCTGCCATAGCAACAAGTGTTGCTATTTATTTGGTAGCAGTTTTTGATTGTCAGATTGCTTAACTATGCATAACATTTAGTTTTATTATTTTCCCGAATGGGCCAATTGCAGAACTGCAAAGCATCATGGTAGTTTAGTTACACAGCAGAATTTTTCAACATGGCGATTGTATTTTTCGAACGAGGGAAGGTGCTAAACACACGAGAATTGCAAGAAAAGTTTCATCATTTTCGCTTCGATTAAAGTTTATATCAAATCTGTACGTCTTTTTTTATATTTCTACCGAATCTTGGGTTTCTACGAGCGAGTGTAGTTGAAATATTCAACACGGCGTACAGAGTCGCTGAAGCGGGGAATGGCTTCGATTCGAGGTAGTCAGACACAAATTTTGGAATATTTCACAATATAAAGGTAAGTACTGCATTAAATTATTTTCAAGATAAGGAACACGTTGTGACTCATTGTTTGCCTGAAAAATTCGGCGATCGATTTAATTCTAGAGACTTGAGAGAGAAAAATGTTTGCACACTTGACCGTCCTGAAACAACACATGTTTGATCAAACGTTCTTTTCACAAACCAAAACATTGAGGTTGTTTGGCGCGAAAAATAAAAACAGTTGCTGTTTGAAATACCGAGCTTTCGCATTTCAAAGGTTTTCGCTGTTACGAAAAAGATTTAAAAAGTACTTTTAAGTACTATTCACTGCTGTTCAAGTGTCTTACTGGAGATTTTTAACTACTACATATTTACGCGAGTCTAATTTAAAGCAACCTCGCTTGTTTCGAGTATATTTTGGAAAGTTTCGAGCCGTTTGGTTTATGGTCTGTTTTGATAAATATGGCAAGTGAAACGGAAAAAGTGCCTAAAGGTAAAAAGTGCGGGGGAACTACCTGTTGTGTGCCACTTTGTCGAAGCAACAGTGTAAAAAATCCGGAATTATCCTTCCATAAATTTCCTCTGGATTCGAGCTTAAAGGAAATATGGCTGAATTTATTGGGAATACAAAGACAACCATTAAAAAGCCACAAAGTGTGTTCCTTACACTTTCCCGGTGGAAAGAAATCCTTTGGTGCATTGCCAACTGTCCTTAAAATATCTGGTAGACAAACTGTAAACAGTAGCCAAAGGAGGGAACATATTTTAGACAATGACACTACTACTGAAACAACCCAGTCTGAACAAGTTGAACAACAAACAACTGGCATAGAGGCACAAGAGTTAATCAATGAAAAATTAAAAACTGAACATGCAGCTTTAAAAAGAAAATATGATGAGTTATCATCTAAATACGAACAGTGTGTACTGCGAATAGAGCATGTACTTGCCAGTGACACAAATTTTAAATTCTACACCGGTTTTCAAAATTATGCAACATTTAAAGTTTTCTTTGACTTTCTGCAACCAGCATGTAATTTCTTAAGTTATGCTGGTTCGAGTAACAAGGTGGAATATTCGGCAGAATCAGAAGAAAAGCTGGGGCGAAAAAGGTCAATGTCGCCAGAGCAAGAGTTGTTTATGGTTCTGGTTCGCCTACGTTGTGGTCTTATGGGGGTTGACATTGCTCACCGATTTGGCATTTCAGAAGCACATGTTTCCCGTACCTGGGCTACTTGGTTAGAGTTTCTCTATCACAAGTTAAAAGCCCTACCCATTTGGGCATCACGTGATTATATACAACAAACTATGCCACAGCCTTTCAAAGAAACCTACCCAAATACCCGTGTAATTATTGATTGTACAGAACTACTTATTGAAATGCCAACATCATTTAGAAGTCAGTCTGCAACATTTTCATCATATAAAAATCACAATACTGCTAAGGGGTTGCTAGGGATTTCTCCTGCTGGGTACCCAACGTTTGTATCAGAATTGTATGCTGGGAGGACTTCCGATAAACAAGTGACCAAAGATTGTGGCATTCTCACTTTACTTGAGTCAGGAGATGACATAATGGCAGACAGGGGTTTTGATATAGCAGATGATATGCCTGCTGGTGTTGGGCTCAACATACCACCTTTTCTGAATGGTGCAAGTCAACTTTCACTCAGTGCTGAAAATGATACACGAAAGATTGCAGCTCTGAGAGTGCATGTGGAAAGAGCAATACAACGCATAAAGAGTTTTAGAATTATAAAAAATGTCTTTCCACTGAAGATGTCATCAGACTTGAACAAAATATGGGTAATTTGTTCTTATCTCACTCTATTTTACCCACCTTTAATAAACGATAAGTGTGAATCAGAATGAAATATCAAACAATTGTTTTTAAATGTTTTCTTAAGTAACTAGTTTAGGATAAATGTATGTGAAATAAAATAAAGTAAGTTTTGGTAACATTGTTTTGTACCATAATTCATGGTCAAAGTAAATTCTCTCACTAAATACTTCTTTGTTTGTATAAACAATAATGTCTCCCCAATTAACTTTACATGCAGACATAACACCTTGCATTTGGTAAAAATGATGATGGTTTCGCTTTAGTTGTGGTTTTCCATTCAGTTCATGTAAATAAAATGATGAGTCAACCTCACAGGCTTCTTTAATTGTCATTTCTTTTTTTGAGAAGGGGCACTTCACCTCACCTATCCCAAATGATGTTGGCTCTGCAGAATCATATAACAAGCAGTCTGGACTTGCACCAAGCCATGGAGCTTCTGTGTTAATAATTAACCCACACTGAACACATGCAGTCATTATTAGTTCATTAAAATTCTTTTGTTCCAAATATTTTTCAATGGCAGTCTGCTCATTACTGTTGCCCCACTGACATGCTTCTGGGGGCTTTGTAACATTACTTGCTGGTAATAGGATTTTGCTAAGTAGTGATGTGGGGAAAACATTTTCTCTTCGTTTCATTACTGTACCAAAATGTGAGGCAGTTAAACGACCTCTTCGTTCATGAAACCAAAGTTTGCTCTGTGACTGACCTCTTGTATTACGTTCAATGTCAACCATTTGTTCTTTGGTTGTAAAAAGAATGTTTTCAGTATATGGTGTATACTCTGGAGAAGGTAAATGTTCACACACTTCCACAAAGTTAGGAACAGTAATTTGTTCCAGTATAGATTCCCTTATTTCAGTATTGTACATTTGATTTGCAAATAGGTTTGCATCATTGAATGCCTTTTTTGAAGGCAATTCCTCAAGAAATTCTTGGTATTGAAATGGTTCACAATTATTGGATGCTAAAAGGCCCTGTAAATAATCACAAGTTCCAACAGTTTTCAAACCACCCTCAAGTTTTCTTAAGTCATCAACATTTACATGTTTAGCAAAAGCAGGTGCTGGGTTGTTGTAGTCTGCTGTGTAATGTTTTTCTGTCTTGGCAGTTGCCTTGCTTATTTTAACTTGATCAAAAAGCAATGCAGTGTCAAGTTTCTCACTAGTATTAGGAACATGCCACTGTTGTAACAGTTGTGTGCATGTTAAATCATCTGGGACTTCTGTTAACTCGAGTTGAATATAGTCCAAAATTTGAAATAGCAGGGCGGCTACATGTTTACAGCAACCACCTTGTCCTGCTGTACAAGTGCAACTTGCACGAGATATTTTACCAGTGTCCTGGTGTAGGTGAACATAGACTGCATAGTGTGCCTTTTTCATGGAGGCATGCACAACACTTTTAAACAGGAAAAACCTTTCTGTGCCTTTCAAAACATTAGCCTTGACTACAACCTGGGTAACCATTTTGTCTTTGAAAAGTTGATACCCGTACTTTTTATGCTTGTGAGCATTTGGTGGTTTTCCAAGTTTACTTGAGTCGTCAGTTATCAAATGTTGCTTTAATAATGCATGGGTAAATGGGGGAATACCACTGAGGTTTCTTGTCCACTGTATTCCTTCCTCCATATTTATAAACCGTAAACCAAACGGCTCGAAACTTTCCAAAATATACTCGAAACAAGCGAGGTTGCTTTAAATTAGACTCGCGTAAATATGTAGTAGTTAAAAATCTCCAGTAAGACACTTGAACAGCAGTGAATAGTACTTAAAAGTACTTTTTAAATCTTTTTCGTAACAGCGAAAACCTTTGAAATGCGAAAGCTCGGTATTTCAAACAGCAACTGTTTTTATTTTTCGCGCCAAACAACCTCAATGTTTTGGTTTGTGAAAAGAACGTTTGATCAAACATGTGTTGTTTCAGGACGGTCAAGTGTGCAAACATTTTTATCTCTCAAGTCTCTAGAATTAAATCGATCGCCGAATTTTTCAGGCAAACAATGAGTCACAACATGTTCCTTATCTTGAAAATAATTTAATGCAGTACTTACCTTTATATTGTGAAATATTCCAAAATTTGTGTCTGACTACCTCGAATCGAAGCCATTCCCCGCTTCAGCGACTCTGTACGCCGTGTTGAATATTTCAACTACACTCGCTCGTAGAAACCCAAGATTCGGTAGAAATATAAAAAAAGACGTACAGATTTGATATAAACTTTAATCGAAGCGAAAATGCTAAAACTTTTCTTGCAATTCTCGTGTGTTTAGCACCTTCCCTCGTTCGAAAAATACAATCGCCATGTTGAAAAATTCTGCCGTGTAACTAAACTACCATGATGCTTTGCAGTTCTGCAATTGGCCCATTGTTTAATCACGTGTTTTGGACTCTCAAACTTGTATTTTCCATTCTTCAAGAAACTGTGTGGAGCCACCTTAAGCAAGCTAGAACAACAGCGACAATCTAAACTTCAGTATGTAGCAAAAGCCACGAATCATTTACGTAGTATTGAATACTTAAAGTATGTTTTTCGACATCTAAAAGCTTTAGAGTTCTAAAAGGATTTTTGTCGCATAGTTTAAAGTCAAACTCAACTAACAGGTTTCGCCGTTCCACGAGTTAACGTCGTCCCGAGGACGTGAAAATGATCTGAGTAATGTTGTATGTAGAACGGGGACGGCGTTAGGATTACTCTTGGGACTAAAAATTATTCATTTTCTTTGTTGTGTGAGGTGTGAGAAAAATTCTATTGTATTAAGGACGTTGTCCTTGACGTTCGCGTTGTATTTGCTTAAAGTGCTTATATCACTTGTGGGGTTTTAACGTATTTGAATAGAGCAAAAAAAGTTAGTTAATAAGTTATTTTGCCGTTTTTGATTAACTTTAATAGTCTCTGAGATATAAGCCTTTAAACATGCCAAGTTCGGCTTTTCGCCAAAAATTTCCGTCGTTCATTTTAACGCCTAGGGGCCTGGGACTCAGGAACCTAAGCCGACTGTCTTCTTAGTTGGAACTCTCGTGCGTACTGGAAAACGGGTGTGAGCTCGACATTTCGATTTTTCAGTCAAATATATGTGTTTTTGTGAATCACTAAGCCGAAACGTAGTTGTTTTGGATTGACTCGTTCCTGAATCCCAGGCCCCCAAGGTGCTAAAATGAACGACGGAAATTTTTGAGAATTGGCATGTTCAGAAGGCAATATGTCAGGAACTATTTGAGTAAAATAACTTATTAAATGATTTTTTCTGTTCTATTTAAATACGTTAAAACCCCACAAGTGATATAAGCACTTTAAACTCTCTATAGCCATGACCACGACCACGCTAATGACCATGACCAGCAACTATGTTTATATTAATTACAAGAATTTCCACATACAATTTTTATTCTTCGTTTGATTTCATCAAACTTCTCTTGAGAATGTACGGCTCTTGTTACACAACTAAGGTCAAAAGGTTCTGAAATGAACAAATTTTTGTGAAAGTTGAAAAACACGAGACACTACTGATGACCATACAGTCATGTAACTAGATATATTGTAGAACTGAGCTGAGATTGCAAGGAGTCATAATTAGGAACCGGTCATTATTATAGAAAATAATTCACTTACTCTGTACCATCACTACCATGCACTACTTTACTCCACTCCACTCTACCTCACTCTACTGTAGTGCACTCCACTCCACTCCACTCTACTCTACTCCACTCCACTCCACTATATTACACCGCAATTTTTCACACACACCCCTCCCGTCTCTCCATAAATAATCACTGGTCGTTGGGTTCATCCGCTCATATATGTTCATACTCTGTTTATAACTTCCGTTCCGCCAGCAATTATTTGGTAACAATTACAGACTTATTGTAGTAATAACTATAAACTAGTTTAAGTATTGCTAACCTTCAATGCATATAAATTTTTTGAACCACTGATGTGATTGTCCTTTAGGATACTTGGTTCCTTGTCGAACGCTAATTACATCTTCATTCCAGCTGCGTCAAAATTAAGATAAAACAAAGAAAGTACTGTATAACCGCTTCCACAATTATCCCGAAAAAGGTACGCCGGTGAAACGAGTGACAATTTCGTCGAATAACATAATAACAGTATTTTCCCACTCTTTTTTGGTTGGGTGCTTGCGCAGGCGCAAAACGTTTGGCAGCGGTATTCGTTAGCTTCAATTTTTCAAACTTGAACACTCGGACCCAGTGCTTACTTAACTACATTATAACTTAACTACTTAAAATGTCTATGAAGTGAAAAATACGTTGGCATTTTTGTTGTTTTATTGTACAGAGGAGCATGACAGGAGAACTCACTGAAAATTTCAAGAGAATCTGAAGCGTAGTTTTCGCGCTTCAACTCTCAAAATTTGCCGTGGATAGTTTGTAACAATGCCTTATGACGTACGCAGATGGATCATTAATAGTGAAATCTATTGTTCTTATGCATAGTTGTCCATAATAGTTGTCCTACCATTTGGTAGGAATGAAGTTCTTGTTTACTTAATCCATCTTAGTACGATAAACAATGTTTGGTTGTTATTTCAGCGGATTTGAGGTCTCAATGCATTGTGGTTAAATGTACCGCCGCCATCTTTTTCGGTACCGTCAATTCTCTAAGAGGGGGGTAATGGGGTATTTTCGTGTTCCGCAGTGGGGTAATCGAATTATTCGTTCTTCGTTCAGTCGTCTTTTTCGATCCTGTCATGGATGGCGTGCATCGGGCTTGTGGTGCATTTAATATCCGTTTTCCGTTTTCAACAGCATTTTAAGGAGCCAGCTCGCCTACCGGGATGACTTTACAACAACGACAATAGATGGCGTCGGCATCCCTTTGAAAAATCATCCCGGTAAGCGGGCCAGCCCGGTTAGCGACTGTTTACATGGGGAATTTTCATCCCGCTTACCGAGATCTCGCCTTTTTCAAGTGAGATCTCGCTAACCGGGCTAGCCCGCTTGGCCATATAAACGCAGAGGAATTTTCAACAGGAAAATAACTACACAGTGAGATCTCGCTTACCTGGCTATCCCGCTTACCGGGCTGGCTCGCCCCTCATATAAACAGCCCCTAAGTCTGTTATTTATCGTTACTGGACTTGCTGGACGACATATTCCGTCAGTATTGACATTATTTGTGACTGGATTTCATCCCCAAAAGGGTCATCAAGGACCATAAGGGATCATAATATATATTGCTAGACGTCATCAGCATGGTCACAGAATCACATTGGCTCCCATGCAATATGGTGGACATGGTGGGAAAAACATTAGTGAAAAATAAATTTGTTATCTTACGTGCTTCAGGACTTCCTTCTTTTATTTCTCATGCTTCAAGATCACTGGATATTATTTCTCATGCTTCAGGATTGGTAACACCCCCCACCACCACCACCACCCCCATTACGCCCCTCCTATAAGTATGAACACAAAGCAACAAACCTAAATTGTTCAGCATAATATCTAAAGAATCCAAGTAATAACTCGCCCAGCGTTTGTTGATTGCTAGAACTAAAAACATAAAGCTCAATCAAAACATTACTTTTATGCAGTAGTTACCCATTCCTGTTGTACACTCGCTCTATTCAATAAAGGAATAATGTCAATAATGCACGGGTGGCGTGTGCTGTTAGCGCGCTGCCTCTCACCAAAAAGTTAAGCCCGGTTAGACGGGGTTAGCACTTGGATGGGTGACAGCTTGGGAATGACCCCGTTGTCGGGCTTGGACTCATGTGAGTAGAGTTGTAGTTGATCTCTCCTGTGCTTCGAGGGTTTTTCGCCGGGTTCTCCGGTCTTCCTTCCTCCATAAAATCAACACCTAACATCTTAGCTGTGATCCGTGGTCTGAACTGTGTCGTATGGCGGCTGCTTGGAAGCGCCTTTGATATGCCTCGACACGGCCACGTTGATCTGCGTCCTTCGCAATTCAGCCGTTGGCTGCAAGTACGGATGATCAGCTCCCCAGTCCTTTATCCTTTATCCTTGTTATATCATGGGCGCCGCCATCTTGGATTTGATGACGTAAAAATGGTTACATAAAACAATTAAAAATAAAGTACCTTTCATGTATAAAGCGTACACATGGGTTTTCTGCTGATAATTCAGTAATATTCCTTGTTTCGTCAAATATGTCCTAAACAATATGTCAGAATGAAAATTCACACGTATGAATAGCACAATAGACGAGTTTCAGGGTGTTGCGCACGCATCGTTTTGCAAAGGAATTGGCGGGCTCCCCACAATGTGAGCAATTGGCAAAGACTTGCTAGCGAGTCAACAACAGCAGAATAACAGTGTTAAACATCCAGAAACTGTATCTATACTTTGTTTATCTTCAACAGTATGTTTACTTTGAGTGGAGCTTTCCAGTTTCTTTGAAAAATGATGCGCGCGCAACACCCTGAAACTCGCCTATTAGGTGGTCCGTTAAGCAACACGATCAGTGGGAGATACTTCACGAAATATTGGCGGAGGGGGGGGGGGGGGGGGTGAAGCCGCTAAAACTCTGAAAGAGTTGTGTGAAAATTATAGTTATTTGAAGGTAAGCATGGGCAGTTTTGACTGAAATAAAAACCGAAAAACCGTCCGAAAAAACCAGTTAAACCGTAAAACAGGTTTTTCAAAATTTCAGAAACTAACACAATTAGTTAGTATTGAACTAATTGAAGGAACGCAATTTCAAATTTTTAATAGCGCTGGACGTCATAATTTGGCTGTATAATTATAAATGACTGCATAAATCACAGCAAAAACGAACTAATACATAACATTACTAAACGATAAATTGGACAAAAAACGAACGTTCAGCGAATACGTTTGCTAACTTTAATTTCATTTTGCTTTTCTCATCTTTAGTAGTAACAATTTTAAGAACTAAACAAAATTATACGTTGTAACATTGTAATAAATAATGATGACGGTTTTCCTGTTTTTCTAAAAACTGAACCGAAAAAACCGGTTTAATAATAAAACCGAAAAAAAAGGTAAACCGCCCAACCTTATCTGAAGGCTCCAATCGCATAGAAGTAACTTACTTAAGCTAGGACACGAATTACAGTATAATATACAATTATTGGATGAGGTTGAGCATGATATCAAGAATTATCAAGGCCGACGTTCGTGTTATCTGCCGAAGCCGAAGGCTGAGGCGGATAACATACACAGAGTTACAGAGGCCTTGATAATTCTTGATATCATGCGATAACCGAATTCAATAATTGTTTTATTATACAATTATAAATGTAGAAGCCTTTAGAAAGTTTTTTACAAAGTTAGGTAAAAATAGTAAATATTCGCTTTCAAATACAATTTTCTCTTTCAAACACTGCTTTAAACTCTAACAGCTGTATGTGTAGCACGCTTGTTTTTACTTGGTGGTTTTAACGTCAACAAAACGTGCCAAATCCGCCGGTTAATCCTCTTCTGATCGCTTCTGAACGGCCGCCATGTTTGTTTTGTTCAAACCGCTGACCAACGCGTCATAGCTACAGATAATTTTTGATATTTTGTAGGTGGCAAGATATCAAGATTTATCTGTAGGTTGTTAGCCAATCACAGTCGAGATTGTATCAGTATTGTATAATAATTATATTTAATCCCAGTGGCTGGATCCAACGCCAGAAAATAACTTTCTTCAAGGTCTTTTTAAAACTGACCAGGTAAAAACTTCACTAACTTTGGCACAGTTCCGTCGATATTGCAACGCCGCCTGCAGGTATATGCTGGGTTTTTTTTCTGTTTTAATACGGGTACAAGGATATTTGAAGTTGAGTTTGCAGATTTAGTTGACTATGTATTTTAATACAAGCATCAAGAATTTCAGTTTCCGGCCAAATTATGATGCACTATGGGACAGAACCAAAGGTCAAGTGAGCACCAATTAAAAGTCAGTTCCATTGTTAACAAAGAATATTCATGAGCCACAACAATGGCACTGACTTGATTGGTGCTCACTTGACCTTCGATTCTATCCCATAGTGCATCATAATTGGGCCGGAAACTGAAATTCTTGATGCTTGTATTACCCTGCAAGTCAGAGCCCCTTTCCGACCTACGCAAGCTTCGGGGGAAAGTGCTCTGCCAACAAACTCAATATTTCTTTTTGAGCATGCGTGAACGGTTGCCAAGATACTATTTTGGGCCCAGGCTCTAACGCGTTACTTGCTATATTTCCAGCTTGCGGTGCTCATAAACTAGAACTTGTTTGAGCAGTTCAAAACCTGACTGACTCGCCCCAAGTTTGGGGCGAAGATCGAGTTTGTTGGCAGAGCCCACTTTCCCCCGAAGCCTGCGTAGGTCGGAAAGGGGCTCTGACTCGCAGGGAATGCTTGTATTTACCAGCATTTCAATAAGTTCAACTGTGACACGACCGTGTGAAACCATTAGGGTCGGCAGTCTGAACTCTGAATTTGAGCTTCTGATGTTTTGATAAGCTCTGTCGTGTAAGCATGCCATTAACTAAAACTACGAATCACGAAAAAGCCGAAAATGCGTTGGTTCAGCTGGTTTGTTTCTTTTTTCGATTATAACATACAATCGTTGCCAAAATTGTTGGCACGAAACACACAAAACACTGCGTAATCCATTGCTGCCCCCTTCCCCCCATTTTAATGTTGTCATTTAGTTAGTGAAGCATTATAGCCATAATCCTGGCAAAAATTTCACTCAGACAGACGCGTAAAAAGAAGTTAAGCGCATTAATTCCTAAAATTATGTACAAAAACATCGCCCCCCCCCCCTCCCCCTGTTCAATGTTGCTTAGAAATGAAATGCAAAGTATGTTCAGTGCAAATTTTTATCAACATTGAATGGGGGGGGGGGGGGAGATATTATTTAACGCAAGGTTTCCAAGTGATTTTGACCAGGATTGCAGCGCTTGGCTGTTAGTCCACCTGTCTCGACTAGAAAAACATTGGGATTGGGGGGGGGGGGGGGAGGGGGGGGGGGGGCTAATTTTAATGCCGACGCAGTTAAGTGACACGAGAGGGGAATGTCACGTGGGGGGGGGGGGGGGCAAGTGATTTTGGCAACGATTGTCTGAGATAATGGCTAGAAATTGGTGAAACACTTTTGCATATGTCTTGGAGAGTAATTTCACGGGGGGTGCCAACTAATTTTGGCAACGATTGTAGATGTAATACAACGGCGTTTCTGATTGGCTACCATGCGTGCTCCATAACTCGATGGAGCACGGTAATTTCAAAGGTAATGAGAAACTCAATTTTAATCAGCAAAATAAATGTTGTTTTCCGTGGTATTGCGTCTGATTCTTTGTTATAAAAGAAATGATTCATGGTTTGGCGTGCCCCATTGAGTTATGGATGCACTTGTGAAGTTGGAGAGCACTCAAAACTTTTTTCGTGCTCTCCGAACCTCCCAAGTGCATCCATAACGCGATGGAGCACGCCAAGCCATGAACCATTTCTTAAAGTGCAAATGAAACGAAAATTAAGTCAGTCTTATTTGAAAGAACGCTTAAAATGATAGAGTAACATCTTTGCTTGTACAGCAAACAACTGACACTTATTACTAACATCAAGCTGCATATTTCAGTTTGTTTGACATGCAAATTAAACATTTTTACGTCATGACGTGCATAATGAGTTATCGAAAGAAGTTATATATATATTTCATACTGTCATCAAATATAATTACCTGAAAATCTACATGTTTAGTGTTCTGGGCGAAACACACCCACATGCTTCCTTTGAATTAATTTGGTTTGATAATGGCAAAGCTATATAACGTTTTTCGATAACTCATTATGCACGTCATGACTTCAAAATGTTTAATTTGCATATCAAACCAACTGAAATATCTCAAGAACCAAGCAAGGAAACGAAAAACTACAAAAGATGTTACTCTATCATTTTAAGTGTTCTGTCAAATAAGACTGACTTAATTTTCGTTTCATTTGCACTTTAATTTGAAACAGTTAGGGGGGAGATATTGTTGATAAGCCTGAACAGTTAGATGTGCGTATCCGAACTGTATAATACTGTACTTACAGGATAGTTATTTTGAAGAACAGGTATGACAGAAGGCTGACAAGGATCTACAATATGACAGATAATCAGATAAACACAATGGTTGATAATTTGACATAGTTTAACACTACTCTGGCTTAAAATTTTTTGAAAGTTTTTAAGATTCACAACTTCACCTGGCTGCATCGGGAATTTATCATAATTATCATCATAAATATAATAATATTTTTTATATATAATATTTATCATAATAATTATTATAATTATCATAATAAATTATCATAATTATCATATATCTCGATCTCAAGAGAGAAAAGTGAAAAATGGAGAGCTGATCTATAATTTCCCTGTATAAAGATTGTTTTAAGTACTGTTTAATAAACGAGCAGGAGTGTTTTATCAGATTTAAAGATACGAGGCGAAGCTGGGTGTTTTTATATCTGACAAAACACGAACTGCGAATTTATTGAACAATGAACGGCTTCAAAAATGAACCACTTGGTAAGTTCATTGGCGTAGTAAGTTTGAAAAATAACCTTGTCTATAAGCAGAGAAAATCAAAGCTAAAGTTTATGTAAATCAGGAGGTATCTTCTTTATCACATATAAAGACACTGATTAAACATAATTTTCTTTTGAATTTTCCTCATGAATTATTAATGAGTTTTTGAATTAAAATTCAATACTGGTTTGCCTTGATTTGATTTGATTTTATAAATATAAATAAAATAAAAATTTTCTTCGGTTCGTATCCTACCAAATTGTGCTTTCTGATTGGCTAACGAGCGATCCGTATGAGCCCGTACGGACCACTCCAGATAAATGTTTTAAATGTGTTTTATAGGCTGTAAAATATTCTAAAACGTTTGAAAACGAACTTAAACGAAACCGAACATATTGGAAGCGAGTTTTTCATCCGTGAAAGAGACCTAAAATCTAATTTCCTTGTACGAAAGAAACAGCACAGACTTCCCTTTTTTGTTCACTCTAAACACTGATGAAGACCAAAATAACCAAGCGAGGATAATTAGGGAAACAAAATTATTGACCGTTTTGGTCAGTCTGTATGGAGAAATATTTCCCTCGGTCTCAAAAACGACCCTCAGCCTGTGGCCTCGGGCCGTTTTTGAGATCTCGGGATATTTAACAATTATTCACCGAGTGGAGGTGAATAGTGCTGGATATTCACTAACACTGAGGTGAATAATTGTTTTAACATATACCTCATAAATGAAATAACAAGTTTAACATTCTTATATTTTTCGCTATTACTTGGGCACTATATAACGGCACGCCATACCCGATATTTGTCGACAAAACAGTTTTCACAACTTTTGAATATATTAATGGCTAGAAAATTGTAAAGAAACATACCTGTGGACACTCTTCTACTTAATTTTGTTGACTTTTCTCGTTATTCTACTACATGAGCCTTGTTTATCAACAAAATCTTCTGCTTCGGTAAACAAAGCAAAACTGGCCGCCATTTTGTTTTGCCCGCAGGTGAATAGTGCAGGATATCCAGAGCTAGAGGAACCAATCAGAGTGCCTAAAAAGCACTATTCACCTGCGAGGTTATGCTAAATTTCTCTATACGGACCTCCCAGCCGGTAAATAACATACATATCTTTACCTTGAAGATAATGTAAGACCATCATGACAATGGAATAACTTGACAATGTTCCTTGACTTGCATCATTGATACCATGTCTTTTTGCCCACTTCTTAATAATCATGATTAATGGTTGAACTCTCCAGTCATCTATTAGAACACAAATTAGGATTTTTAAGCCATTTACTTTTTTTTTTACAATTCTAACTCTATACAGTATATATTAGTGACACTCCGTGATGTTTTCCAAATTTTTAGAAGTGGGTCACGCCCATTTGACTTTAGTGAGCGTTCCCTGGTCGTGAAATTTAAATGGGCGTGGCTCCTGTGACCTGGAAAAATGATTTAATTTTCATTCCAATTAACAAACAAAATTTTATATTACAATGTGTATTATGAACAAAGTTGTTGTAGCAGTTGTATCGCATCTATGTAAGCATGCCACTTTTTGAATCTTTAACAAAAGTCAACATACTAAAATCTAATTTAGTTTAAAATAACAAGTAACAACAAAACCAGAATAAATTGTCATAAAATATCTAAACTCTAAAGTAATTTCCAGACTCTTTGTTTTGCTGCTTTCTGCTCTTGCTCACTTTCGGGAGTTTGGGGGAACGCGTTCCCCGACAAAAATAGGGACTTTAAGATCCACGACCACGGCGGGGCAAGCTCGATGACGCGCCTTAAAAGCAAAAGAATTCTTAATTCTTTAAACAAGGTGAATGAATGATCTGTAATCCCAAGAGTATATATCAATACCGTCGTCGTTCTGTGAACAACGTCACTCTCAGAATTTTTACATCTTCAGAACGACGTCTTCAATACCGTCGTCGTTCTGTGAACAACGTCACTCTCAGAATTTTTACGTCTTCAGAACGACGTCTTCAATACCGTCGTCGTTCTGTGAACAACGTCACTCTCAGAATTTTTACGTCTTCAGAACGACGTCTTCAATACCGTCGTCGTTCTGTGAACAACGTCACTCTCAGAATTTTTACGTCTTCAGAACGACGTCTTCAATACCGTCGTCGTTCTGTGAACAACGTCACTCTCAGAATTTTTACGTCTTCAGAACGACGTCTTCAATACCGTCGTCGTTCTGTGAACGTCACTCTCAGAATTTTTACGTCTTCAGAACGACGTCTTCAATACCGTCGTCGTTCTGTGAACGTCACTCTCAAAACTTTTACGTCTTCAGAACGACGTCTTCAATACCGTCGTCGTTCTGTGAACAACGTCACTCTCAGAATTTTTACGTCTTCAGAACGACGTCTTCAATACCGTCGTCGTTCTGTGAACGTCACTCTCAGAATTTTTACGTCTTCAGAACGACGTCTTCAATACCGTCGTCGTTCTGTGAACAACGTCACTCTAAGAAGTTTTACGTCTTCAGAACGACGTCTTCAATACCGTCGTCGTTCTGTGAACGTCACTCTCAAAACTTTTACGTCTTCAGAACGACGTCTTCAATACCGTCGTCGTTCTGTGAACAACGTCACTCTCAGAATTTTTACGTCTTCAGAACGACGTCTTCAATACCGTCGTCGTTCTGTGAACGTCACTCTCAGAATTTTTACGTCTTCAGAACGACGTCTTCAATACCGTCGTCGTTCTGTGAACAACGTCACTCTAAGAAGTTTTACGTCTTCAGAACGACGTCTTCAATACCGTCGTCGTTCTGTGAACAACGTCACTCTCAGAATTTTTACGTCTTCAGAACGACGTCTTCAATACCGTCGTCGTTCTGTGAACAACGTCACTCTCAGAATTCTTACGTCTTCAGAACGACGTCTTCAATACCGTCGTCGTTCTGTGAACAACGTCACTCTCAGAATTTTTACGTCTTCAGAACGACGTCTTCAATACCGTCGTCGTTCTGTGAACGTCACTCTCAGAATTCTTACGTCTTCAGAACGACGTCTTCAATACCGTCGTCGTTCTGTGAACAACGTCACTCTCAAAACTTTTACGTCTTCAGAACGACGTCTTCAATACCGTCGTCGTTCTGTGAACGTCACTCTCAGAATTCTTACGTCTTCAGAACGACGTCTTCAATACCGTCGTCGTTCTGTGAACAACGTCACTCTCAGAATTTTTACGTCTTCAGAACGACGTCTTCAATACCGTCGTCGTTCTGTGAACAACGTCACTCTCAGAATTCTTACGTCTTCAGAACGACGTCTTCAATACCGTCGTCGTTCTGTGAACAACGTCACTCTCAGAATTCTTACGTCTTCAGAACGACGTCTTCAATACCGTCGTCGTTCTGTGAACAACGTCACTCTCAGAATTTTTACGTCTTCAGAACGACGTCTTCAATACCGTCGTCGTTCTGTGAACGTCACTCTCAAAACTTTTACGTCTTCAGAACGACGCGAACACGCTGAGAAGTGAGAGCTCTGTTTCTTAATGTTGACTTCAGCTCGGACACTACCGCCGAACACTTGAGTGTTTTGAAAGTCATTAAACAAGCTTAGTTTATTCATGCATAAATTATCTTTGATGTGGGGTCATGTGCCGCGGTTAATATAGAGCGTTTTCACTCACGTGATCGGTGGCCCATTGGGGTGGTGAAACAATACGAAATATTTGAATAAGAAAGAGCTAATTCCCATACCGTACATCAATATGGCCGCCATTTCATTGTTTTGGTACACCAATATGGCCGCCGTGACGTAAGATGACAACGCTCTATATAGGTTATTGACCTTGCATATTAAATGACCTACTATATCGCTTTAAAACTACGTCTAGAAAACTATTTTTTTGGTAAATAACGACAAATATCGTCTGTATCATGAATAAACTACATCAGTTAATTACCTCGAAGTCGGTAACTATTAAGCTAACTACGCTTAGTTACCTCCTTCTCGGTAATTAACTTTTATTTAAACATGAAATACGGTAGTTAATTTACCGTGTCTTCTTTTAAATGCATTGCTTTTTGACGTTTTTAAGGCCGCGTCGTCGATCTTAAAGTAGAGAGCTTAAGCATATTAGGCGTTTTTGAGACATGGACGGTGACCGGAAGAACAGGAATACAATACAGAACTACTGAACCGCGTATTCTTTGAAAAGACTTTTTTACCCAAAACAAAGGCTATGAATAATCACATATCTAAACTATTAGCTTATAAGCTTAAATTTCATCTTTATATAAAAATACAGATCCTTTATTTTATATTGTCATTACATAAAAAAATTATCCCCCTTAAAATACAAGGTTCAGTCTACTTTAAAAGCATGTCTATTGTAGTTAAACAAACGATGACAGGCCTCAACGTTCTAGAAGTTCCCGTCGTCTCAAGAACGTGAAAATGCTCTCAATGACGTCTTGTGTAGAACGACGACGGCGTTCACTTTGCTCTTGGAATTTTAAATTGCTCATTATCATTGTTTTGAATGGAAAATACTATTGAATTGAAACGCCGTCCGTGGCTGTAAAACGTCTGCTGCTTAAAGCTCTCTAGTCTCTATTGTGGGGAAACGCTATTCCTCCACATTCCCTCCTGAAAAACATCACTGGTGCCACTGTAATGCTGTGTAAATTCTACTATAAAGTGTTCCGATCCACAAAAAAACTAATTGAACTGAATAACATTCATATCTCACAATTATAATAATATCTAATAAAAAACACAACGTAGTATCATACATTCTCAAATCATTAATAATTCATGAGGAAAACATAATGGCAATCAGTTACCGAGACGTTGTTGTGAAATGTGGTAATAAACGCCCATAAATTAAGACAAGTTTTACCTCAAATTTCTCTTTAAATACTGATTTGTTTGAGAAGCTATACCATACACTAAAAAGTCGTTTATTATCTGATTTAAAAAACACCTCGAAGTGAGTTAAAAATCTCAGCTATCGGCTCGTTTTTCAACATACTTTTCAGTCTTTTCAATCAGATAATAGACTCGTGTATGATATATCACGTACTAAATGATGGTAAAACAATAAACTTGCTTATTTGCATGATTGTACAATATATTAATAACCATACATACATTTATACATTAATTTTATGATGCAATGTATATGTTAATTCTGAGATCAATATACATTATAACATAGCTTTGATATAGCAACAGTTTTGATTGGCTGTCGTGCGTGCTCCATAACTCGATCGAGCACGGCAAAAAAGCGCGGGAAAAAATTTCAAAACAAAACTGAGTTTATGGCCTTTTATATTATCAAAATACAGAGTCATTTAATTTCATTGAGTAATAAAGAACAACGACCCAGAAGACATAAACTGGGTCTGGGCAACCGAGTTTAAACTGTCCTTTTGGTTGGATTTTAGTGAACAAAAAAGACTTGACTACGAAAGTAGAAAAACACAACAACCAAAACGATTCGCCGGCTTGTGAAAGGATTTAATGCTATGTTATAAAAGAAATGGCTCATGGTTTAGTGTGCTCCATCGAGTTATGGATGCACTTGGGAAATTTGGAGAGCACTCAAAAATCTAGAGTTGGTCTCGGCTACGCCTCGACCAACTCTTACGATTTTTTCGTGCTCTCCCAATTTCCCGCGTGCATCCATAACTCGATGGAGCACGCTAAACCATGAGCCATTTCTTAAGTAAACTTATTTTTAGTAGTACATTGAAGGACTACTTACAGCCACAGTATCCTTGTAACAAGTGAGTGTTCTTAATACCCTAAGGAAATCAAACAAATACTGCAATCAGATTTGTGCCAGTCCTGTAGCTTGTAAACCAACATTTGAGCATGTTATTCGAACTACTGTTATCGTATTCCAAACTACTGCACTTTTAATTTATACACTATTAATTCCAAACTAATGCACATTAAAAATTAATAATTATAGTTATACAGTACGTACAATTTCTCAATTGCGTATAAATCTTTAGGGGGTGACTTACAACAGTATTGTTAATGTTGACATCACATTCACATCCACTAAACAAGAAAAAAAATGTTTTTAAGGGTTATGAAAACTATTGTAAATCATGAAGTATAGTTTATGTATGTATAAAAAATAATACAACAAACCTCTTTGCATCCCTGAATTTCAATATTGGTACTTTAGCATACACAACTTGACACTTCTGGATGTATGCTATAAGAGGTTAAGAAATTAAAAACAGCTATTTTCTGGTGATTTTCAGGTATTAGTATGGACATCTTACTTAGCA
This sequence comes from Corallium rubrum, assembly GCA_964035015.1. Taxonomy (NCBI): domain Eukaryota; kingdom Metazoa; phylum Cnidaria; class Anthozoa; order Scleralcyonacea; family Coralliidae; genus Corallium; species Corallium rubrum. Next base: position 10,413,603 of record OZ036000.1, on the reverse strand, counting down.
GCCTTATCCCACCCAACCCAATAAACGACTAACTGTATTAAGCCTTTCCCAACATCTGGTATGGAGAGTAAAATGCAGGAGATTTAATTAACAGTTGCATGTCCTGAATTCATATTAGTACCAATAATATTATATCTCAACTGTAAATTGTCCAGTCAGAGAGCTTGATTTGTACCACATGACCAGTTAATTTATCATAGAATTACCCACCACAGCGGGCATTACCCCGAGTTTGTGTAACACGCGTGAATGTCACGCACGATTCACGAAGCTGTCAACAATGGCGGAGTTTAGCGAGACAAGAAAACGTTTCACCTGAACATTCAGATGTTGACAAGAAGATTGTTAGGTGACAAGAAGATTGTTAGGTTACAAGAAAATAAAGATTCAGGGAATACAAAGAAAGCAACAAACAATGCATCGAGAAGCCTTGAGATGACAACAGAATGGAAACAGACAATGACAAGTATGTTTCGATATAATATATCATTTACAGACCTTTCGCTCAGGGAATTCGATGAAATATTACCCCTATCATACCTCAGGGTAATATTTCATTGAATTCCCCTCGCTCCAGGTTTATAAGTGATAACTTTATATATACAATAGTACATGTACCAGATCTCTTTAGCAGGTTATGCAGCTGATGAAGTATCCTCCGAGCTTCAAATCTTTGATCAATCTAAGAAAGTCAACTAACTTAATTATACAGACTACAGTACTGTTTTCAGTTCAGTAAAGTGAGCTATGAAGTCAATAAAGTAGAATGAGGTATGATGAGAAGCAATGAAGAATTATAGTGATGTACAATGAGGTACAGTTCAATGGTGTACAATAATAAGGTACTAACAATAAAGGACAATGAGGTACAATGAGATCTAATAAGGACCAGAGTGGAAAAGAGAGCACCAGAGTGAAAACACAGAAAACCAGAGTGGAAAAGAGAGCACCGGAGTGGAACAGAGAGAACCAGAGTGGAAAAGAGAGCACTGGAGTGGAACACAGAGAACCAGAGTGGAAAAGAGAGCACCGGAGTGGAACACAGAGCACCAGAGTGGAAAAGAGAGCACCAGAGTGGAAAAGAGATCACCAGAGTGGAACAGAGAGAACCAGAGTGGAACAGAGAGAACCAGAGTGGAATAGAGTGCACCAGATGGGAACACAGAGAACCAGAGTGGAACATAGAGCACCAGAGTGGAACACAGAGAACCAGAGTGGAATAGAGAGCACCAGAGTGGAACACAGAGAACCAGAGTGGAACAGAGAGCACCAGAGTGGAACAGAGAGCACCAGAGTGGAACACAGAGAACAAGAGTGGAATAGAGAGCACCAGAGTGGAACACAGAGAACCAGAGTGGAACAGAGAGAACCAGAGTGGAACAGAGAGAACCAGAGTGGAACAGAGAGCACCAGAGTGGAACACAGAGAACCAGAGTGGAACAGAGAGAACTAGAGTGGAACAGAGAGCACCAGAGTGGAACAGAGAGAACCAGAGTGGAACCGAGAGCACCAGAGTGGAACCGAGAGCACCAGAGTGGAACAGAGAGCACCAGAGTGGAACAGAGAGCACCAGAGTGGAACAGAGAGAACAAGAGTGGAACAGAGAGCACCAGAATGTAACAGAAAGCAGGTACAATGATACAATGAGTACATGAGTTACAATAGGGAACATTGAAGAACATTAAGGAACAATGCTGAAGGTACAATGAGGTACAATAAGGTATAGTAGGTGCAATGAAGTACTACGTACTTTGTACTGTAAAGAAAACTCATATTTTGCCAAAATTTAAAACTAACCTGCCTAGTTTGACAAAGAAGCAAACACAAATCCATGTCACTGTCATTTGTTGCTAGTCCAGTACATGTAGACCCACAAATGTGCAATGAACACCCTGCAATAATTATGAAGTAAAAGTTTAAAAATACATCACCCTTAGTTTTTCTTTAAAAAATTGAGTCTTCTTTGCTTATTTATTTTGTCTTTTAATACAATTAGAATATTATATTAGTCAGAATCCAGGTAGTATAGGCAGTACAGTATAATTCAGATACAAGTAATGATAATTATGTACATAGTAATTACCTGGAAAAGCTGTTCTAAATATTGTTAACAAGTAATTTCTCAGGTGAATTTTTTGATCATATCGTTGTTGTGTTTGTCTGGTTTGAAAATAATCATTCCAAACTTGCTCACTAAGCTAAAAAACATAATATTTAAAGAATAAAATAAAAAATGCTAAATTCAAAATTTCATTTAAAAATTCCCAAATTTTATAGTGGGATTAGCAAAGATGGTGGTAGTTAGTGGATGTAGTAAAAGTGGTGGTGGCATCAGAATTTTTCATGTTATTGTTAGTAGTAGTAGTAGTACTGGTAGCAGTAATACCAACAATTACAATAAGTGGTGGTTATAACAGTAGTGGTAGTGACAGAGATGATAACAGGGTAGTAGTGGTGGTGCCCACAGGTGTTAGTGGTAGATTGGAGATATATAAAGATCAGGGTACGAATTAACGGTGTGCAATGTGCAATTTGCACATCGTTCCAGCCCAAATAGTGAAAATTGCATATCACTTTTCAAAACAATGTGCAAAAAAAATCAGACTTGGGACTAATGAATATCCATCCACATTTACAGGTAATGCAATGCCAATCTGTTGGTACAAGGTATTATGATTTTATAAAAAAAACGTTCGCTTTGCTCTAGCAGCGTGTTCGCAAATCTTTGAAATGAATAAAGTTGGGTTTTTATCTCAATGCTCAATATAAATACGACCAGACTGGTAGGTGTTATATTTTTACCCGCCATGACAGGTGTGAATTTTTTAGCTGTCACCAGGCCTTATGGTAATACAGTGAAACCTGAGTTTTGTGACCACCCCTGGTGCCACAAAAAAGTGGTCGTTAAGGACAGGTGGTCGTTCAGACAGGTAGTGGTGTGACGTCATAGCGGCCATTTTGGCAGTGCCACACCCCACAGCAGTTCTTATATAAACATTGTTTCAAGGTTAGGAAAATGGCGATTTATAAAGATTTACAAGGGAAATGGAAAAAGCAAGAGCACTTCAAAGAATTGCAGTCTTGATTTATTAATGTTAATATTTAATTATTTGGATATTAAAATAAAAGAAATTTGACATTTAGAGCGATGTTCTCCACATCAAAATGGTCTCGTACTGTCGTTCACTTCAGTTTTTGCACTGTGTTTTTGTTACATCTCAGATTCAATTTTTGTGCTGGTTTGGTCTTGTTAAAAGCTCTTGGCTTTATTTACGATCTTCCAGTAGTCATTTATTAATTGTTAGATGTGAACACTCAGTTTTGTCACTTTCCTTTCCAAGTTAAAAAGCTGTTGTAAAATATACAAACTTGTCGTGGTAAACGATCGTCAAGATCAACTTGTCTAAAGTTAACAAATATTACTCATGGTTTTGGATTGTTCAGTCATTGTATTAACTCTCAAACTTCAACTAAAAAGTATTTGGCTTTGGCAGGAGAAATTCACACAGATTTTCATCAAATAATGCTCAAAAGAGAATCAAAACAAGACTAAAATGCGCAACACAGCAATTGAGCAACACTTCCGGTTTCTTGTTTTCACATGTCGCATTCACGTTTGTTTACTACGAAAAAATGGGTATTTCTTTAAAGTATTTCGGCAGTTTTACGTTGAATTGGTCGCTAATAACAGGTAAATATCTTGTTTGGGACACAAAAAACCGGTTGCTGGTCGCGTAAGGCAGGTGGTCACTCATTGCAGGTATATTTCAACTACAAATCGTCCGTGCCAGAAAAAGAGGTCGTATATGACAGGTGGTCGCAAAACATGGGGGTTGCAAAACGCAGGTTTCACTGTACTCAGATATCCCATATTTGGCTTTAGTGCTTTTGTTTTGGACAGTCTATTAAGGATTAGCAAAGAGGGTCCTTCAGTCAAGGAATATGATCCAACTGCTGAAATTGATCAGTGGTATGGTCAAAAGAAGCACAGAATTGGATTTGGAGGCCATGTTTATCCCAAGAAATGAAAGAAGAAAAACAACAACACATCCGATGCAGTGTGCCAACACTTACACACCTACTTTTCTGATCAAGAGGTCCAAAAGCGATTAGCTAAAATGCATTCAAAGTTACTTAATGTCATGTTTATTTATTAAAAATAGATTACAAATGTTTTAAGACTATTAAATTATCGCCGTTTGACCATAGGTTTGACTGAGCAGTTAAGATTATGACAGAGCTATTATATTTTTAGCCTTTTATTTAAGTTAACCACAGTTAATGATTTAACACTAGAACCACATATTTTAGAAAAATAGTTGCACATCGTTTATTCTCAACTAATTCGAACCTGACAAAGATGCTCATAGTGGTGATAGTAATTGCCACTGGTTATGGTGGTGGTGACACCTTATAATGGTGATGTGATAACTGCTGGTTGTGGTCTTGGCCAATGGTGGTGGTGATAGCAATTGCTGCTGGTTGTGGTGGTTGATAGTGGTGGTTGATAGTGGTACCGGTACTCAGGTGCTGGTACTCAAGTAGTGGTAGTCTGGTAAATAGTGATGTACTATATGGTCAGTGGTGATGCATGATGGTGGTGCTGGTAATAGTGGTATTGATAATGGTGATCAGGTAGTAATACATGGTGGAAGTGGTAATGACAATACACGGTGATGAAAATGCATGGTGCTGATCACAATGCATGGTGGTGATGGGTGGTGCTGGTGATAAGTGGTAAAGAAGTGTTCTAGTGGTGGTATTGATATATAGTAGTAGTGATATATAATGGTAGTGAATTATGGTGACCAGTGGTGTTATGTGTAGTGGTATGTGGCAGCAATTTATGGTGGTGGTGATGTGTGGCAGTGGTCCTAATGTGTGGTGGTTGTGTGTGATTACATGCGTGTTAACGGTAATGTGTGATGGTAGTGGTACTAGAAGGCATGTCAGTATTATTTATTTGGCACAATAAAAACAGCTCAAGAAAAGATAAACAAATTGTTAAAATTAAAAAATTAAAATAGCATCAAATACATACCCTATCCAAACTTCGTTCAGGTGATTTTTTGACTTGACTGGGTGCAACGTAAGGACTAAAGTGCAATGCTCTAGCAGTACTCAAGTCTCCTTCAGACCTGGGTCGTTTCTTATTAACAGGATGCCATCCAGGAGTAGAATCAGACACTCTTCTCTTACTACCTCGCTTGTCAGGCCCGCTGTTCTGATTTTGGGTTGGCAGATTTGGAGTCCTTCGTTTTCCGTCTACACGATGTACGCGTGACTCGTTTGGGGGTACGGGGGGAGGTTTTGAGTTTGGCTTTGCCTCTGGTTTGGGGACGCTGGGTGCTTTCATGGGAAGACGCAATCGTGTCACACCTTCGCTAGTTTCGGTTGAAGTCATGCTTTACTTTGATACTAAATAACAACAAAAAGATACAATAACTATAAAACTATAAAATAGCGTTTATGTACATGTTTAGGAAAGAAAAAAATAAAAGGCTTTATTGCCCGATAGACCTACCAATTGCGGTACAGCTAATGAACTGCCAGAGCACAACTGCAAAGCCAAAGGTAGGGTCCACAGAACCACAGGTTCTCACACGAAAAAGCTATTATATCCAGTAATTTGTGTACTTATCAACACTCTTTAGTCCATACAGTGTAAGTGCTATTCTTTGTTCTTCAAAAGTAAGCTTAATTGGTCCTATATTACAAAACTCTTGACTGCAAAAAGGTTTATTTTAGAAGAGCAAGTTTTCAACAAAATGGAACTGGCACTGCGTCGCCAATACGCTAGATCGATGCGCCAATTTTAAAATTGATAAACGCTGACAACTGCAACTGCAGGCACGCTTACAAATCGAAACTAATTAAGTAACCTCTCAAAATTCACTCAAATTCGGTCCGGTAAAATTTTCTAAAAGGGATGACTCAAAAGACCACCCTGTTTTCGTTTCGCTTGCCAATAATTAACAAATTCTATTTTGCCATTGCGGTACTAAATAAGCACCATGTATTTAATTTTTCTATACTGAGCTTTCGTCCTGTGGGCTCAGGACTTTCATTAATAGCCCTATTTTATTTATTTATTAGTTCCGCATAGAAAAATTAAATACCGCAAAATAAAATGATATTAAAATTTTCAAAAAAGTCGTCCAATTGTGTTTTTCCAAATTTGTCGTCAAGCTTCAGTGAGTCTCGAGATTTTAGCAATCTTCTGTATGGGATAACTAACCACGACAAAAACCTTACTATTTGGAAAAACATATTTGACGACATATTTTGGAAAAGCCGCCAGAAAGCATGGAGGGTCATTTTGAGCCATCCCTTTTTGTGACGAGGTCGGTCACGCTGACGTCAGCTAAAAAAGAAGCGGGAAAAACAAAAATAGTCAAAATACAGCCAAAATCTCAAACCTCACAGAACGGTTTCACCTTGGTTATCCACTCCAAATCGGTAGACTATCGAACCATTATCCAGGTAATTATATAGAAATGCCATGAAAGGTTAATTGATAGTTGAGAAAATCCATTTAAAGCAATTTTTGAGCAATTGAACGACCAACTTTCATAGTTTTGGCTGTTGGCGTACGGTCGGTTTCCCGTTCGAAATTGCATAATTTTTGTTTTATTATCTAGATATAGTTGAGTCAAAAATACCGTATACACGGTTCACTGGTAGTTGGGAATATAAATTGAGTAATATTTTAATTTTTTAGTGTACTGAATGTTTTAGGGCTTTTAGCAATTGTTACGTGGCCTGGAAATAATTCTTAAATATAAAGTCGTTTGTGAATTATAAGTTTGAAGGAGGGGAATGAATATAGTACTCGTGAAGGTTTACCCGCAGCGAGAAAGCTTGCATGAAAGTAAAAACCCGTGAAATACCACATACTGAAACAATTTAGAACAATTTAGAGTCGTTTACACGAGACCGGACAAATGTTTATCAGGATGAAAAAAAAAATTCGTCCGGATGGTTACGTTATGCACCAATCAATGTAAACCCCGCGGGGTGGGATTGTATATCAATCAAATGTTTCCAAAAGAACGCACCTGGGGACATCAAACAAGAGGTTGTAACATTTTAATGACCAAATTTGAACAAGTTTAAAGCACATGCTTGTACAAAAGCTAGCCCAAAACCAAAGCGCAGCAACATGTTCCAAGTAATTATATGAATAAACTCAATATTAACATTTAAACTGCCGTGCTGACTATTCTTTCTTAATAATGATTTGAAAATTACAAAAAAAATACATTGGTAAAGCATCCTTGCACTCATACGTTCAAATGAGCGTTGATTAGCTCGTGAATTGATGAGAACTAGTCTAGTTATCTACATTAAGTATTCCTGTGCATGATCGCCTTTAATTGCATGATCATTCAATAAGCAATTGAAACATTTTCCTTTGCAAAGGCTGAACGTTTTTGACCACATGGATAGTTGGAAACCAAAGACGTAACTGACCACAAGAAGATCCAGGTCTTTTGCAATCAATACCGTGCATGGTCAAATGTCTCGACCCGCGGGGAACAATTTATGGTCAAATGCGCGACTGCGGGGATGTATTTCGCTGTCAACTCCCGCCCTTTGCCCGCGCCCCCACCCCGAGGAGAACTGTCGGGGTTATTACGTAAACTTTACGGGTTAACTCATTCCTGTCCGGGGGCTTCCCCAGAGGTGAATAAAATCGTCTGGCGTTAGCCAGAATAAAATACCAAAGACCAATTCGGACAAGAAAGAGTTAAAGAGATAGTTTATAACTCATTCCTGTCCGGGGGCTTCCCCAGAGGTGAATAAAATCGTCTGGCGTTAGCCAGAATAAAATACCAAAGACCAATTCGGACAAGAAAGAGTTAATGAAGGGTAAATGGTTTGTAAATAGTGGGGATGACCCTTGTGATATGCATAAGGAAACACCGAAACGAGCCACTATTTTGTAACAACGTTTTGGTGTTTGTAAAATTTGGTTTGGTCGTTTGGAAAGGTAATTATGTCAGGAATTGCCTATCTCGGCAGCCGAAATAGTTGTCCACAGAAGCACTGATAGCAATATAAAACAACTTTCTTCTTCCAAAGAAATATTTTCCTTGAGGAGCAGAATGAAAAAGCGGCTCTTTGCCGTTTAAGTTAAATCTGAATTTGCAAAATCTAAACTTTCATTCAGTGGTGTTACGCTTTTCAACTCACTACCAAAAGAACTAAAATTAATTGAGAACTTTTCTCCTTCTTTGTATAAGTCTAAACTAAAATCCTTTTTCAATAATCTCAACTACAGTGTTGATCATCTTGAACAATTCTCCTGTAAAACGTGCAAAAATAAATGCAATTGCTACAGTTAACTTTTTGCCATTTTTGTTCTTTGTTATTTATTGTAAGTATTTTTATATTTTTTATAAGCACAAAAATAGTAATGTATACGTATAGGTATAATTTTAAATTTGTCTTGTAATACCTTCATGTATATAGTTTGATAGTTAGTTTCAATAAAGTCATTATTATTATTATTATTATTAATATCATTATTATTAAACTAATATTATTATTATTAATATTAATATTATTATTATTATTATTATTATTATTATTATTAAACTAATATTATTATTATTAATCTTAATATTATTATTATTATTATTATTATTATTATTATTATTATTATTATTATTATTGTTTACACGGTACCGAACAAATATTTATCCTACACAAATCGCAATTCGTCCGCTTTCGTTGGCGGACAAAAATTCGAGCGGATTCGTGTCAAACATTTGAGCTGAAAGGCGAGTCTCGTGTGAACACGAGGCCTATCCGGACGAATTTTCATCTGGAAAAACATTCGTCCGATCTCGTATAAAACCACAATCCTTTGCGCATAGTAAATATTGTTTCTCGTATAATTATCGGAAGATAGGTCTTTAAAAAGATAAACTTTGGTAAGGAATGAAGTTCTTGCTTATACTTAAATAGTTAATCCATGTTAACATGATAAACAAGTTATGAATGTCGCAAAAGACAAAATTTTGGCTATTTTGAGTAGCTTTATCTGACTCAACCTGTTATTCAATCAACTCTCATAACCAGGCGCGATTGAAAGGGTGAGCGCGCAAAGACTAGAGCAATCGCATTGGTGACATTCCCCCTACGCAAGACACCTGGGTAAGAGACAGCTGCTTCGGAAAAGACAGACATGGCGCGGATAATGGTGATTAGTATGAACCGACTATTACAAAGATTGATTGGCAGAGCTACTCAAGTCACTGTCTATTGGAGATCGACTCACGTTTTAAATGCAACTCGTTCTCGCTCGTTGTCTGTGAACGATAGTCAACTCAGCTGCGCCTCGTCGACCATCATCTCATTGACAATTCGTCCTCGTTGTCTAATTGTGAAATAGTTAAATTGTAATGTTTAGATAGATTTTGAATGCAAGAAAAGGCTACAAGTAAATGTATAAACATGGCGAGTACATTTTATATGAAAAAGTTAATTTACACTTGCAAGACTTGCCTGACGAACCCAAGTTCACATAATCTGTGTAAAGCCTGATATATATATATATATATATATATATATATATATATATATATATATATATATATATATATATATATATATATATATATATATATAAACCTTGCGCGATAACTTGTCGAACCCAATGAGGTAGACCCCCTGCTGAGCTTCTCAGTTCTGAAAAGTAAATTCTGATTGGTCCAAAGCGCATGTGATCCATAATGAGCATGTCTTTGATTGGATTATTTGATCGATTAAGGAATGTCAGAGAACCAACTATAATTGGCGAATTTGGCGTACGAGAAGGCTTGCGCTTTGGACCAATCAGAATCTACGCCTCAGATCTGAGAAACTCAATGTATCGCGCGAGTTTTCACAGGCTGAATTACAAGGTACGGTACGAGATTTCCAAAACAAGTTACTCTGGAAAAGTTAGTTGAAATGCGCCGTTTTAATCTCGTAAACTTGACTTTGCGACTGAAGTTTAATTCTACCCAGCCATTACTTTACTCAGCAAAGCTAAAACGCTTGCTTCGAACGGTCCTCGATTTCTTGCATTACACCCTTGTCCATCTTGTTCTTGTGTTTTTTTAACCACAAGGTAACATCTTTCAGGTCCTCATCTGCCGCATTCCTGTCATTATCTAAGAAGATAACCTCAGCCTCCTTTCGACTGACATTCTCGATAATTTGAATACAAAAGATGATCGCCTGAAAAAAGAAGGAAAATAGATTATCGTTCAATTTTCTTAACACGCTCCTCGAGCAAATATACTTTCCCGAGTAGAAAGACTGATTGGCTAAGACGTATAACGTGCCGGTCCGTTATTAGAGACCTTAAGATACCTCGGATTCGGTTTACGGGTACTTGTACCGCCATTTTTGTTTACTTGTAATAGAGACCTTAAGATACCCCGGGTTCGGTTTACGGGTACTTGCACCGCCATTTTTGTTTACTCGTAATAGAGACCTTAAGATACCTCGGGTTCGGTTTACGACCTGTACCGCCATTTTTGTTTACTCGTAATAGAGACCTTAAAATACCCCGGGTTCGGTTTACGGTTACGGATAATCTACCCGTACTACCCGTAGTCGTATCTGCGAGTGGACCATGCATGACCTACTACGGGAAAATGGGCAAATATTACGAGTAAACAAAAATGGCGGTACCCGTACCCGTAAACCGAACCCGGGGTATCAAAGCCGG
>OZ036000.1:10285377-10397877 GCA_964035015.1 Corallium rubrum | reverse complement strand
ATAAGTAGTCTGACGGATTCTTCGATCCTGGACGATACCTGACAACAAAGTTGTAATCTTGTAGTCGAAGACACCAGCGTTCAAGCCTGGCGGAAGGGCGAGACTTTGGATTTTGATAGATGAATTCGAGCGGTCGATGGTCCGTAATCAGTGTAAATTTGTGTCCGTATAAATATAAATGAAAGTGTTCAATTCCGTAAACAATTCCAAGAGCTTCGCACTCGATTTGCGAATAACGACTTTCAACGTCCGTTAAAGAGCGGCTCGCATAGGCAATAATCTTGGTATCTGTTTTTCCAGGTGTAGTTTGCGATAGTACAGCACCAAGGCCAACTGGTGACGCGTCAACGTAAAGTTCAGTTTGTTTTGATGGATTAAAATATCCCATTACGGTGTCGGTTGTCAACAAATTCTTTAAGCTGTCCAATGCGCAGAGATCATAGCCAAGTTAGGAATAAACCGTCCACAGTACTGAATCATACCTAGAAAAGATCTAACTTCGGAAGCGTTGGTAGGAATAGGAGCATCTTTGACGGCTTGTACTTTGGCAGGACTAGGTGAGATACCTTTGGCTGAGAAAATATAACCAAAAAACTCGAGGTCTTTCTGGTCGAATTGACACTTGTCAAATGTGAATCTTAAATTTCTTTGTTTCGCGACTTCGAGGACTTTTCGCAATGCAGTATCGTGTTCGACTTGCGTTTTTCCAAAAATAATGATGTCGTCGCTAATGTTGCGACAACCATTTATTCCATTGAGCACATTTTGCATGGTATTTTGGAAAATTTCACTTGCGCTCAACGTGCCGAAATTCAATCGTTTGTACCGAAAAAGTCCTTTGTGGGTTGTGAAGGTAGTGATGTAACGTGACTTTTCTTCGAGTTCTAACTGATGATAGGCAGAGTTTAAGTCAAGCTTGTTAAAATAACACGCGCCATTCAAATCGGTAATGAGATCATCTATGGTGGGTTGAGGGTGTCGTTCTCTCTCTATGGCTGTATTTGGTAACCGCATGTCTATACATAGTCTGATTTTCTCCTTGTGCAGGCTCGATTATATCCAATCTTTCTAATCTATTCAACTCTTTCTCCACCTTTTCTCGAATAGCAAATGGTATGCGTCGTGTCGGTTGGACAACCGGCTTCACATCGTTATTTATGTGTAGTCGAACTTTTACATTGGTGAGTTTCCCGACACCATGAAAAGTTTCGTCAAATTCGTCAATCAAAGGCTTTAGACGCTGTGGTACTTTATTCTCTTTAGCAAATGGAGTGAAAGTCTCAGCTTTCGTGGTTGTTTGCTCCTGGATCTGGTTTATGTTAACTCGCAACAAATTTAATTCTATGGATGTTTCCCCGCTTAGTAAACACCCAGTTGCATGTTTGACAACAATTATTTTAGCGGTTGTCATTCTATCCTTAGATTCGATAACACTTTCGAACTCTCCTAAGATTGGTAACGGAGTTGAACTGGCGAAAGCAAAAAGGCGTTTTCTTGACGGTAGCAGTCGAATACCAGGTGTTTTCTTTGCAATTCTTCGATACGTTGTTTCGTCAATGATATTTTCGGCCGATCCACTGTCAATATGAAATTGTACTGTTGCATTGCCGATCGTAATATTGGTATGAAAGTTCTTATTTTTCTTCTTTTTCTTCTTCTTGGGAGTACTGGTGGTTGTGTGAACACTGTAAAGATATGAGTCGGAATCTGATGACGTGTTGTCACCCTCGGGTAAAGTATTCTCATCTGTCTTGGGTACGACGTTACGAATCGACTTATCTTCGATATTCTGACTATTTTCTTGGCTAGATCTGCAGACTCGAGCAAAGTGATTGAACTTCAAACATAAATTGCATTGTTGTCCTTCTGCTGGGCATGGTTTTCCTCTGTGGGGCCATGGATTTCCACAACGGTAACACGTTTTCTTTTCAATGTTCTGGTTAGTAGGTTTCTCAGGTTTTGTTGTAGCTTCGCGGTTTCTTGGTCTAGACTGCCGTCTATAGACTTTATGTACTTCTTCGTCGACAGGAGATGTTCCAATTGAATTCCTTTCGATTCCTAAGGCTTGTTTCTCGGTCTCGTGCAGTGTTCGGGCATAAGTAAGCAAATCAGCGAGTTCCACAGTAGGATTACGAAACGAATACCGTCGAAGTTTCTTGCTGGAAGTGCCGAGTTCGATTTGAGATTTTACTTCCTTTTCTCGAGTCTCTCCAAATTCACAGTATTTGGCGGCAATTTGTAACCGCGTGTGAAAGCCATCAATTGTCTCCTCTACTTCTTGTTTCATGTTGCGGAATTTGAAGATTTCAAACGAAATATTCTTCCTTGGTGTAAAGTACGTATTCAACGCTTCACAGGCTTTCTTGAAATCTTTCTCGTCACCGCGATCTGGGAGTGTATCAAATATGTCATTAACATCTTCTCCGACATAGTGCAGCAGTAGCGCTCTCCTTCGGCTAGGGTCTGTAATATTCATGGCGGTAATCAAATTGTTGAAGCGTTTCAGATATTTTTCCCATCGTATGGCCAGATTGGACTGGTCTTGTATATCGAATTCGTGGAACGAGGGAAGTGGAGCCATTATGTATTAAATTTTTTTATTTAACCATCTTCGTCGCCAGTATAGAATCGCAAGTGTATTTATCAATCTCTAATCTCAAGTGAATAGTTCATCTTCCTATACTTACATGAAGTACACTACACTACAGGAAGGAAGGCAGGGAAGGAAGGGAAGGCAGGGAAGGCAGGGAAGGAAGGAAGGAAGGAAGGAAGGAAGGAAGGAAGGAAGGAAGGAAGGAGGAAGGAAGGAAGGAAGGAAGGAAGGAAGGAAGGAAGGAAGGAAGGAAGGAAGGAAGAGAGGGAGGGAGGGAGGGAGGGAGGGAGGGAGGGAGGGAGGGAGGGAGGGAGGGAGGGAGGGAGGGAGGGAGGGAGGGAGGGAGGGAGGGAGGGAGGGAGGGAGGGAGGGAGGCAGGCAGGAAGGACGGACGGACGGACGGAAGGAAGGGAAGAAGGAAGGAAGGAAGGAAGGAAGGAAGGAAGGAAGGAAGGAAGGAAGGAAGGAAGGAAGGAAGGAAGGACGGAAGGAAGGAAGGAAGGAAGGACGGAAGGAAGGAAGGAAAGAAGGAAGGAAGGAAGGAAGGAAGGAAGGAAGGAAGGAAGGAAGGAAGGAAGGAAGGAAGGACGGAAGGAAGGAAGGAAGGAAGGAAGGAAGGAAGGAAGGAAGGAAGGAAGGAAGGGAGGAAGGGAGGAAGGGAGGAAGGGAGGAAGGGAGGAAGGGAGGAAGGGAGGCAGGAAGGAAGGAAGGAAGGAAGGAAGGAAGGAAGGAAGGAAGGAAGGAAGGAAGGAAGGAAGGAAGGAAGGAAGGAAGGAAGGAAGGAAGGCAGGAAAGGCAGGGAAGGCAGGGAAGGCAGGGAAGGCAGGGAAGGCAGGAAGGAAGGAAGGAAGGAAGGAAGGAAGGAAGGAAGGAAGGAAGGAAGGAAGGAAGGAAGGAAGGAAGGAAGGAAGGAAGGAAGGAAGGAAGGAAGGAAGGAAGGAAGGAAGGAAGGAAGGAAGGAAGGAAGGAAGGAAGGAAGGAAGGAAGGAAGGAAGGAAGGAAGGAAGGAAGGAAGGAAGGAAGGAAGGAAGGAAGGAAGGAAGGAAGGAAGGAAGGAAGGAAGGAAGGAAGGAAGGTCCACAAAATATCAGACTAAATTCAAACTTACAATCTCGTCATCGTGAACAGGACCAAATCCAGATTGATATTTCAAAAGGTCCTTTTCGGCTACCGTTCCGTAATGGAATTTCTGGTGGCGATCTGATGGTACTTTCTCGTGATAAATTTTCACCAGCAAGCTCTAAAAAACGAAATTTCTTGAAACGTGATTATTTATTGCATTACAGCAAGGAAATAAAGTGTATACAGGGAAAATGTTAGAATAATTGAGAAGGCATGGAAGATAGGCAAGCTGAAGCATCGACATTAAACTAACCTTACAACTGTGAAACTTGAGCAAAATTTCGTTGTACTTGGAAGTGGATCTAAGAGGATACGGATTATGTTAAAACTTTAGTTAGCGTAAAATCCCCAACCGTTCCTAATGACCGACCAGTTACAGGACCAAGCACCTCTGTATTTATTAATCATCATCATCACTATAACATCATTATGATCGTCATGATCATCCTCAACGTTTTCATCATCATCACCGTCACCACCATCAACATCGTGAACATCATCGTCATCATAATCGTCACCATCATCATCATCATCTTCATTATCGTCATTATCAGATTATCAGCATCGTCGTCATCATGCACGTCATTATCATCATCAAGATAATCATCGTCATCATCATCTTCATCACCATCATCATTACCGCCATCCATCATCATGATCATCACCATCATAATCGTAATAGTCGCCGTCATCTTCATCATTATCATTATCATTATCATTATCATTATCATTATCATCATCATCATCATCGATCAAGATATGATCATCATTATCATTATAATCATAATTATCATCATCATCATCATCATCATCATCATCATCACCATCATCATCATCATCATCATCATCATCATCATCATCATCATCATCATCATCGTTATTATCATCATCATCACAACCAGTAAAGAGTTAATACTTTTTTATCTAGCTTTCAAGCATTATCTAGCTTTCAGGCATTCTTAGCAATAGCTATTTCTGAGAGCTAGTACCCATCTATTAATTAATCTTTATATCGGTTTATATAAATAATTTAAAAGAAGGGTACAAATAAATTGTTGTTGTTATTGTTATTATTTTAGGAATGCAGATTTCTTCACTTTATTACCGTTTTCGTCTCTGGCTTTTCCGGCGTTCAGGAGTGATTAAGCTGTCACATTCAACTGTATTAATATCTGTTTTGTTCGCTGAGAACTCCTCATCTTCCTCAAAGCCACTAGTGTCCTCTTTCTCGTTAATTGGCGACAAAGGCAAGTCGTCACTTGGGGGTGTGGAACATATACTGGGATCTTAAAGCATAAGATAGATAAGAAACAGTTTGCATTTGTATGCTCTGTACTAGAAATCGTGGAGATGAAAATTGAAGAGTGTTAAAAGTTGAACATAACGGTATGTACAGTATACTATACCTTCGTCTTCAGGAAAGAAATTACTGTCTTTGTGAGAGACTAAATTAAAAAGAATGATCTGGTATTGAGTTTGGTAAATAGAATGGATAAGGAAGAGAAGAGGAATGGGAGAAAATGGAAAAAAGGAGGAATGGTAAGAAGGGGAGATGGAAGAATGGACGGATGGAAAGAAAAAATAAAAGAAACAGGGAATGGCATAAAAAAGAAATGGGAAAAAGGAGAAATAGAACTAATAAGCAATGGAACAAAAAGTAAAGAAAAGAAGAAATGGAAGAAAGAAGGAATAGAAACAAAATGAAAGGAAAGCGAAATGGAGGGAAGAAATGAGGAAGAAAGGAACGAAAAGAGAAAGGTAAGGAGGGAGGGACAAATAATGGGGAAGGCGACAATAAAAAACTATAATTCACCCCGACTCGCCAGAATATCTTCCGCTTCCTTTAAAGCCTGATCAAATTCCTCTCGTTCAGTAGATTTAATTTCTTGGTTCTGATGAGAGAGAGAAAGGTTCGTATCACTATCAACTAAGTTTGACTGCACTACTTGTAGTAGAACTACAGTTATTGTCAGTTGACATAGTGGGAAAGTATCTATTGAAGTTTATATTTACCTTGTAACGCTCGTGATCATGAGCAAACGATATAACATTGCTTTTCATAACTTTGAAACTAAAAATAATAATCAAGCAATCAATCAATCGACCCATCCACGTTTCTCTCTGACGAAGGGCCTTCGCTCGAAACGTTAGACTCCTACGTTCTCTGTTTCGGCAGTATATCTAACCTTACTATATATCCATCAATTAGTCTGTCAATCAATCAATCAATCAATCAATCAATCAATCAATCAATCAATCAATCAATCAATGAACCATCTATCAATCAGTCAATCAACTGACCAATTAATTATACCGTCAGTCCATTAGTCAATCAGTCAGTCTGTCTGTCTAAAGACCTATCCATCGGTCAGTGTGTTGATACGTAGATGAGTAAATCAATCAGTCAGTTGGGTGAGCGAGGGGGGAAGTAAATATGCAGTGCACGCGAGTTATTCAACAATTTCATGGTCTTAGTATTTTATTGACTACTCACCACTTATGGCGTCCCTTGATCGGAAGGAAATAAACGTAATAGTGCGTCAGCTTCCGTTTTCTTGTCAACCGGTCTATCTGTACCACAATGAGAAAACATGACAAGCACTTTTACTTTAGAAAATTGGTAGGGCAACGAAATTATAAGCAGGACAACAACAAAGGTATATGCGGGACAAAGGGCAGTTAGATAAGCACAGGCAGGGTTGTATGGTTCCCTGCTGGCAGAAGTATCGCTACAGGACGCTTTGTTTGATGTAGCCGCCGTCCATGATCTCGGATGCGTCAAACCAGTTTTGAGAACAGGTTTGGTGCAACACACATTCTGGTTGTCTACTGAGCGTGCTTACGCAATGACCAACGAGTTGTTTACGTGGTGGCGCTTGAGTGTAAAAATTAGCATTCCTGAGCCAGCTGAGCTTCTGCATGTAACCTTGTTTTTTATCTCTTTATTTACAATTCAAAACATTATTCCCGTAAATAAATAAGAATACTTTGTCACAGAGTCAGTATAAAGTTGTTTACAGTGCTTGGGAAGTTACAAGACGACTCACAGAGCTGGTGAAACACTCGGCTATCGCCTCGTGATGTTCAGGCATATCTCGTGTTTCTGTACTTCGTTGTCAAGGTAACTTCGCGCATGCGCGACAGGAAAAGCATCGGATGTTTGCAGAGCTCTCTTTCCTGTAGAGACCCCTGCCAAACAGGGAAGGTGTGTGGTCTACTGTATAAGGACTAGTTCTGTATTTTGCATGGATAAGACAATTGCTTTTTGCGTCTACAGGTTGCGTTTACGCAACCATGTAACCTTATGCCAGCAGCATGGATGTTTCTATTATGTGCCTGACTATGTTTCGTCATTCGCCCAGACGCGTGATATGACAGGCGACCAGTAAACTCAGGACCTTCCGGGTTTTGCACGGCGACCGTAAAGCATAATTAAGATTGTTTTATAGCTAGAGTTTCACTGGATGCAACGATGACTGTCATTCGTTGGTTTGTGGTCACATGACCTTAGCTAAATTTCAATGTCTACTGAGCGGGCAATAATTGAGAACTTATTGCCTGCTCGATCAATAAGTTTTCAATTGTTGCCCGCTAGAACTTTGAACTCTTCACGGCATCCTATAAACAAAAGCTTGTTTGGTACGAAAAAAAGCATATTTATAGGTCTTCAAAGCATGTATGAAGATTAACTGGAGAAATGTATTGCTGTTCTTTTGTTCTGAGCAGTGGCGTGGTGGCAAGTTTTAGGCTGGGGTGGCCAGATTAACTTTGGCGCCACCCCCCCCCCCCCCCCCACCCCCTTCCCCAAAAAACAAAATGGGTCCTGAGTCACTCACTAATCTTTTCACATATAAAGGTGAGATGACAAATTATAGTCTTCGTGACATTTCCAGTAGTCTTTCTTTACTAAAACCTCGTACTAACAATATGAAAAAACGTTTCATGTACGACGGAGCATACCTTTGGAATTCGGTTCCAAAAGAAATTAGGGAAAGCAAATCTCTTTCTTCCTTTCGAAAGAAAATCGCTACTCACATAGATAGTAAATGTAAATAGATGTACCTGTAAATACATTACTATTACGTAACTACTATTAGATAATTACTATTACACTGTTGATTTCGGGGAGTTAATTTGACTCCGGGGGGAGTTATTCTGAACCTAAATTAGGTTCAGAGTGACTCCTTTTGGAGTTAGACTGACTCCTTGAAATTAACAGTGTAGATAATTTTAGAACATTACTATTAGATAATTTCGTTACTAACTTACTCAATACTATATCTTATATCTTGTAAATAATTTTTTATACTATACTTGTACACTTCTTCCACACACGCCCCTCGTGGAAATCAGCTTCGGTTGACGGGGTCAGCGTGTTTAAATAAAGTTTTCTATCTATCTATCTATCTATCTACCCCCCACCCCCCAACCACCCCCAAATAAATGAGAAAAAAAGAAAGAAAGACATTACTGTCTTTCACATTTTTTGTTTGAAAATAACTCAAGTAGCAATATATAATATTTCAACAAACAACGCCACGCCAATGCGAGCACCAAAGTAGCGCCAAACCTCAAGGGGGATCCGGGGGATGCTCCCCCGCCACTGGTTCTGAGACTTATATCAGTGTTTGGTTGAAGTGAAATTACGGAGCCAGGCGAAATGTTTTGGTAAGTCTTAGCGTTTATCTTTTGTGTACTTTCCCTATATAACAAAACACTTAATGTCTGCTCCCTCGGGAAACAGTGAGTTTTGTTTTCCCTCGAGTCTCGGTATTTCAAGACTCTCGGGAAAACAAAACTAACTGTTTCCCGAGGGAGCAGACATTAAGTGTATAATTATATCAGCCTCATACACTAAACGCCGTTGCCTGACAAATTTCACGAGCCATATATATCTGCATCGTGTAACACGTCTCGCTTCCTTTGGTTCACAAACCATTGCAGTTTTACGAAAAGATTGCCTTCAAACCACCACAAACGCCTTTTGCACCTATAAACCTGTATCCACATGTACGCACTGCGTACCTACTTTTATACATGCAGTTCTATAGCTATCTACGGTATGTCGTGCCTCGAGTTTTCAATTACCTGTGAAGGCCAATATGGGAACATTCTATACTTGGCCCATACAACATCGCCTTGGCGGAAATCGATAGACTCTAAACCGAGAACACAAGGTATATGTTTATGCCCATCTTTACATGTACCTATGTCTATGACTACATAATAGTATATCTCTGCTTATACTGTATACGTATGCCTCATGGGTATGTCTACATGTCTATACATATGATTGAATTGTCTATGTCCGTGTCTTTGTACATGTTTACATGTCTATGTCTATATCTATATCTATAGGTCTATATATGCCAAAAGGTATATGTCTATGTCTACATCTATGTCCATGTCTACGTCTACCTCTGTCTACTTTTATGTCTATCCATGACTATGTCTATGTCTACCTCTATGTCTGTATTTACCTCCATGTCCATGCCTACGTCTACGTCTATATCTACGCCTACGTCTACGTCTATGTGCATGTCTATGTCCATGTCTACGTCTATGTCTACGTCTATATCTACGTCTACGTCTACGTCCATGTCCATGTCCATGTCCATGTCCATGTCTATGTCTATGTCTATGTCTATGTCTATGTCTATGTCTATGTCTATGTCTATGTCTATGTCTATGTCTATGTCTATGTCTATGTATCTATGTCTATGTCTCTATGTCTCTATGTCTCTATGTCTCTATGCCTCTATGTCTCTACGTCGACGTCTCTACGTCTACGTCTACGTCTATGTCTATATCTCTGTCTATATCTATATCTATGTCTATGTCTATGTCTATGTCTATGTCTATGTCTATGTCTATGTCTATGTCTATGTCTATGTCTATGTCTATGTCTATGTCTATGTCTATATGCCTCTGTTTCTATGTCTCTATGTCTCTATGTCTCTATGTCTCTATGCCTTTATGTCTCTGTGCCTCTATGTCTCTATGCCTCTATGCCTCTGTGTCTCTATGCCTCTCTGCCTCTATGTCTCTACGTCTATGTCTCTACGTCTATGTCTATGTCTATGTCTATGTCTATGTCTATGTCTATGTCTATGTCTATGTCTATGTCTATGTCTATGTCTATGTCTATGTCTATGTCTATGTCTATGTATCTATGTCTATGTCTCTATGTCTCTATGTCTCTATGTCTCTATGCCTCTATGTCTCTACGTCGACGTCTCTACGTCTACGTCTACGTCTATGTCTATATCTCTGTCTATATCTATATCTATGTCTATGTCTATGTCTATGTCTATGTCTATGTCTATGTCTATGTCTATGTCTATGTCTATGTCTATGTCTATGTCTATATGCCTCTGTTTCTATGTCTCTATGTCTCTATGTCTCTATGCCTTTATGTCTCTGTGCCTCTATGTCTCTATGCCTCTATGCCTCTGTGTCTCTATGCCTCTCTGCCTCTATGTCTCTACGTCTATGTCTCTACGTCTATGTCTCTACGTCTATGTCTATGTCTATGTCTATGTCTATGTCTATGTCTATGTCTATGTCTATGTCTATGTCTATGTCTATGTCTATGTCTATGTCTATGTCTATGTCTATGTCAACAGGTCTGTGTCTATGTCAACAGGTCTGTGTCTATCGTAAGAAAAAATTAAGAAGTACCGTACCAGGTGAAGGCGAAAATGCCTCAGGAAGACATTCATCCTCGTCATCTGAACTTGAATAATTCTTTGAATTTTCTACTGAAAAATGTGTAGATTTGTTCTTGAAAATAAAATCTGTTCTGTTCTTCAATGGGCTTTCTATGTTAAATGTTATACGGTGATATTCTCAGAGTATATCGTTTACTGTATCCTAATAGGCAAATACTTACCTATGTTCATGTTTTTATTGTCGTCTTCATTGTTTTGTCCGTTACATACAGATCCATCTTTCTTTTTAGACTTGTATTGATGAACTGTCGTTTTAAAATCATCTTTTAAGATACTCTTAGGAACAAAGTTTGACATTGGTTTGTTCGTTTCATGCTTATTATCTACCAGTATTTCTCCACTGGTATTACTAAGTTCAGGACTATCTTCACGAATCTCATTAGGAATACTAGACGAAACTCGATTTAGACCATTCGGTGTATTGTCAGACGCACTACTACTGACTCTTGTGTTCCCATCGTCTTCTCCAGTCGTACTTCTAGTGTTTCTCTTGCCTAAATTCTTTTTATTGGCAATCTTAATACCAGCCTTGCGTGGGGGAAGTGTTCTTTCTTTCACCTTTGACTTGTAAGATAGTTTTTTCTTAACAGAACGCAATCCCCCAACAAGTTCATTTTTTCTCCCATGCTTGCGCGAACTTTCAGTATCGTCTTCACTTGATGGTCTGGTTCGTTTATTCCCTTTCCTTAATTGGGACTTTGATTTCTCCAGGATATTTTCAGTGCTGATCTTCTCACTGCTTTCTCTCGTAATTCTGGTAGATTCATCTGTTATGTTCACTGCTAATTTTCTTGAGCTGCTTCTAAGAACCTTACTAAAGTCTTTTGGCGTAACACTTACTGGTGTTTTTCTTGTGGAAGTCCTACCAGCTTCGGCAGGTGACATCTTTGGTGAACATTGCCTACCTACAAAAAATAAGTAAGTAAGTTGTTATAAAAAATATGAACAGAAGTGTTTTGTCAAACACTTCGAACCGTATAGGCTGATGAAGTATTGAAAAAATACCCAATACAGATACTGGGGGGGGAAATACCGACAATATACCGATATTTCACCGTAACAGAAACTTACTGTGTGTCGAGCCTAGTTTCCACCACCATTTTTCGTGGTGTAAATCTAGCGCCTATCATCTCATTGACATCAGCAGTGGAAGAGACGGAGACACAGAGTGAAGAAGAAGCTTGTCAGTTTCTTTTTGTCAAAGGAGCTGTATGAGTTGGTGATTTGTCTTAAAACGAGACATGAGATTGGAAGTGTTGCTTCCCTTATTCTTTACGGCTTTCCCGCAGATTTGACACGTAGGATCATCTTAAATTTCCGTTCTTGAAATAATTCCAAACGGCACTTCGGTTTAGCATATTGTAAACTAGTAATCTTTCACCTTCAAACGCAAGAGACGTAAGAAACGAGATGTTGACTGTTTCAGTATAGCACTGGAATGTACTGCATCTGTTGCATGTGAATAAATGAGGCGCTTATTCGAGGGCGGCGCTCTTTCATATTTTTGCTCTCGTATGCGGCGTTTAATCGGGGGCGACGCAAAATACGGTAATCGGTATTTGAAAAATACTGATATGCCCGCGTAGCAAGCGTTTATAATAATCGATATACCGCGTCAGGCTATCGAACAGGTTAAAAAAACGTCCCGTTATCAGTTGATTGCATTTGATTCGATTCATTCATTTGCGAATTAGAATGACAATTTTATTTAAAACTCTACGTTCATTCTTCCATATTCTTTAATTCATTCATTTCTACTGGAGAAGCCTACAAACAGATTTTTATAAAAATTTCATCAAATTTCCAACCTAAATCTAGCAACAAGCCAACTCCTTAACAACCTTTCATGAAAATTCACCTACTGATAACACTCAGTTTTGAGATGTTCTGCGGACAGAGACAGGCAGGCACGGGGCCAGGGGGGTGTGGGCACCCCCTAGGTTTTATTTATGACTTATTTTTTATTTCTCTTAAAACCTCGCTCAAAACTACCTCAAAATGCATTTCTGAGACTTAAGGTGGCTACACACAGTTTCTTGAAAAATGGAAAATACAAGTTTGAGAGTCCAAAACACGTGCATAAACAACTTGGAAAAAGAATAAAACTAAACAGTCTGACAATCAAAAACTGTTACAAAATAAATAGCAACAGTTGTTGCTATGGCAACAACGACTTTTCAAAATGGCTGCCAATTACCCTTCAACTAATTTAATTCGAAAAAAATTTTGGTGACCCCAATTTTTTTTTTCATTAAAACTTTTGTTCAAGTATGAGTAATCAATAAGCCGATTTTAAAAAATTCTGTAGAACGAAATTTTTTAAACATTAACAAACAAGATTTTTCCGGAAAAAAAATTATTCGTTCTACAGAATTTTTTTTAAATCGGCCTATTGATTACTCGTACTTCAAGAAAAGTTTTAATGAAAAAAAAATTGGTTGGGGGTCACCAAAGTTTTTTTCGAATTAAATAAGGGAAACGTCATTGTTGCCATAGCAACAACTGTTGCCATTTATTTGGTAACAGTTTTTGATTGTCAGGCTGTTTAACTATGCATAACATTTAACAATTATTCACCGAAGGCGATGTGAATATCAGTGTATAATAACCGAGACGAAGTCGAGGTTATTATTCACCGATATCACAGAATAGTAATACAACCAGAAGTCCAACTCGCGTCGGAACCTTTGAAGTTTATGTCCTCGAGCATGTCGCCTCGCGCATCTGGATTCCTCGCCATCCTACGCCATCCTGGCAAGTTCCCCCGGCAGTTTGGTCCTTCAAAAGAAGGTTAAAACTGCCGGGGGGGCTTGCCAGGATGGCGTAGGATGGTGTAGAATGGCGTCGGATGGCGTAAAATATCGTGCCTGCGCATTGAAGAAATGTGGACAAGTTTTCACTTGAGTTGGACTTCTGGTTGTATTACTATTCTGTGCCGATATTCACTGAGGGAAGAGCATTTTCTTTAAAATTGTTAATTTCCTTGTCTGTCGCATTGACAACTTTGGCTGGTGGCCACTTTGAATAAACAATGTAGGTGATTATCGAGAATTAATCCGAAGTATCTCGACCAATCAGCGTGCGTGATTTTCCATAATCACCTGTGTATTTATACTAATTAGTTTTATTCTTTTCCCAATTGTTTAATCATGTGGCTTGGACTCTCAAACTTGTATTTTCCATTTTTCAAAAAACTGTATGGAGCCACCTTAACAATTCTTTCTTTTTTCAAGGGGGGAAAACTCCCAGACCTTCTAGAAGTTTTACCTGCCTTCACACACCCCATTTCGAAAATCCTGAATCCGCATCTGACAGACATAGGTCCTCAAAACGTACCCTCTCAATAAAAATACATACAGTTGAGTAGCAACTAAGAAACTATTAGAACCGGACACTGGTCAAGTGTTTTCTTTTGAGGGGTTATATATCCACAATTTAGTCCTGGCATCTTTTCATGTATGGTAGAAGCTTTTCTTACCACAACTTTGTATCTGTTTCTCAGCCTGCTTAACTGCAGAATCAAACTGTAATCTTTTGAATGGATCCTTTAGACCTAGAGCATAAACAGAACAAGTATCTTAATCTACCAACAACAGATTTTCACATGGTACTAACTATTTGGTGTAATTACATGTATGTACCACCATGAGAGCACAGGTCGCATGTGCTGTTGGTGGGCTGCCTCTCACCAAAAGTTAAGCCTGGTTAGATGGGGTTAGTATTTGGATGGCTGACTGCTTGGGAATGACTCCATTGTTGAGCTTGAAAATACTGTGAGTAGAGTTGTAGTTAATCTCTCCTGTGCTTCAAGGTTTTTTCACTGGGTTCTCCAGTTTTCCTCCTTCCACAAAATCAACACTTACATCATGGTAGTCATGTTCAATTGGGGCATTTTGCCCTGTTTGACCACCAGTTGCAATAGGCAATAAAGTTATGAAATTAAATCTAAATCAGACAATACTTTAATTACCAAAACCAAGCATGCATCCATAATTATTGTGATAAAATCATATTAATCACATGGATTACCTCGGCCTTTCTTAAGAAAGGTATTTTTCTGCTCACAGTCAAATGGCAGCAGTTTTTTGCTGTCTGTAATAGCTTCACTAAAATAACAATATCATCAAAAATATCATTAACCCAAAATTGGCTTGTGTCCAATAATTTATATTATTCCATTCAGCTTTACATGTAGCAGAAATATACATTAAAGAAATATATATTAAATTGTAAAACTTACTGTGTCTGCTCGACCAAAAATTGAACACATGCAATGACAGGTTTCCTCAAATGGCATGTCAGTACACTGATAAAATCAATGACCTATAATAGCAGAAAAATCACCTACAGTATTCTTGGTTTTCATCTGACATCCAGTGTCATGGTGGCAAGTTTCAGGCTGGGGTGGCCAGATTAACTTTGGCACCAACCCCCCCCCCCAAAAAAAAAAGGTTTATTTTGTTAAGTTTTGGTGCCCTTGCTAGTTTTGGCACCCCTTCTGCAACCCCAGCTGGGGGGCCCTGTCATCACGCCACTGCTGACATCCCAGCAGTCATATTGGTGCACAGAAACAATGAAATGGTGGCCATATTGGTGCATCATCTTTATCCTATGAGAATTTAAATTTATTCTTATTCAAACATTTCTTATTGTTTTACCTCTCCGAATGGGGCCATTGATCACGTGAGTGAAAACAATCCATATATATATACACCAGGGTGCATTCCATATAAACCCCACGCCAGAGATAAGCGGAATACTTCCGACCACTATGCCAAGGATTACATCAGATGCACCGAGATAGCACAACTTCTTATCTTCAGTCGTCTCTTTCGGTTTTGAATCAATCAGGAAGAAGTTTAAAGCATTATTAATATTTCTTATGCAAATAAACATAAAGCACCATTACACCAAGCACTTATACTCAACGAGACCATGCTGGAGATCTCCGCCGACACGCTGAAATTTTTTCGAGTCCACGCTGGAGAACTCCGGCGTGGAGTACATGGAATACAGACTGGTATATATATATACATATATATACATAGCCAAGTTTGCACGCAACTTCCAGTACATTCAAATTCCTAGATGGGCTTGGCTTTGCCATTGCACATCTACTGTTACCTACAGTTGTTCCCCTTTATGGAAATTCTAGTTGCATACCTCACCAGATGGTCATAGCACACCCCCCCCCCCCCCCCAAGATTCTTATATAACCTTGTAGGCTGTGAAGATGGTAAACGTTTCATAATGATTCAATGTTTTGACTATTAAAAATTGTAATCATCATCAGGAACGCATTCCTGTTATCGTTGTTCTTGTATTTTATCAAAATACTCAGTGGTTCCCATAATTTTTGTAGCAACTTGTTGCAGTCAATGCCTGTAGCGTTAAAATAAAATCATTAACAGCAAATTTCCTGTTTGTAAGTGAGCCGTCACACACAAATAGCTTTTTCTTGCAAAAGCATCATGAAGATCAGCGCCAAATAGATCCCAAGCAGAGACAATAAACATGTATCATTTGTGAAACATATTATTGATAGACAGCATGTACTACAGTAAAAGACGTATCAGCTGCGTGAAGTGGTGAAGCTTGAAAATGTCAAAAACAAGAAGACGTTAATTTGATCGCTAAAGAGGCTCTTCTGAAAACCTAGCCCTTCAGAGCAACTAACAAACGATAATACCAAGTCGATCGCAAACAAAATGCACAATACAGTTACCTTAGCAGGCCAGTAGATTTGCCTCGCTACAGACGATTTCGCCCAAACCAATTCGTCCTTTTTAAACATGCTATGTACTACAATATACCATGAGAGATGCCAGTGAATATCAGTTTATTAACGTTGAAAACTCGGTAAAGATTTTGTTTGGAAGACGTAAATTAATACTCGTGCCACAAACGTGGAGACTGGTATCGAATATTAAGGGGAGGGTCAACCCAAAAATCGATTGAAAAATGAAAAATTTTTTTTTTTGCTAAAACAGAGGTTTAGACCTTTGTTTAGCTATTGCAGGCTGTTTTCGGTGTATTTGGTATGTTTTTGAAAATTTAGACGGTTTTTTCGTTAATTTTAAATGAACCGCGTGGGAAAAGTACTGGGGACGAGGTTGTTGTTTTGTTACTAGAGCATAACGGTTCTCGCGGCAGGACGTATTTTCTACGTTTCTGTTGTGTGAAAACCTGAAAAGGGCTTAACTATGTTACCAGTTGGGTAAAGACATCATAAAGTCTGGTGATCCCGATCCTTTTCACACGAAGAACTGTGTGATAGAAGTACTTTGCGATTCGTGTCCTCGTATTTTTCCAGTTCGCTGGAGACACTGTCGTGACAGTATGGGAGGCTGGTTTTAAGTCCGTCTCGAAGCAAGTAAAAATGTTAAAATTTAACTTCGTATATGTGAAATAGATGTATTGAAGTATGGCTCTAGTATTTCGAAATGTTATATAAAATTTCTTTTGTGGCGAAGGACTATGTTGGGTGCTGTCCAACCTCGTCCCCAGGGCCATTTGTGGGGGCTGGGACAAGATGGCGACCAAGAACAAATGGCCCTGGCACAGGCTGAGCTATCACCACATTTGATTGGTCGAGATAACTTTGGATGTTTTAGGTATTCTGATTGGTGGAAACAAGGCGGGCGGCAGGCTAACTCGCGGGCATTTGCTTTTTGGGCTCAAAGCATATTCAGAATTGCCGGCTGTTAAAAAACAACTTCGAAATGAATGAAAATGTGAGGAAAGCTTTCGAAACACCCGTGAAAACATCGGAAGAATATGTAATGATGGGTCGTGTCGTCTCTGTGCCCTGGCTGCCATACAACGAAGTCCATGGGACGGCAATTCAGTGTGTTTTCTAAATCGGGCGAACGAAAGACTTGGTGAACAAAGTCAAAAAGTATTTTGGCTGCGAAAGGAAAGTACACCACAGGGCAGAATTTACATGTTTGGCCATTAAGAAGCAGGCTTTTTTCAAACAAGAGTTCTCGACGAAACGAAGCCTAAATGTTTTTCAAAACGCTGAATTGAATCCACCGAAAACTTACGAAAACAAGGCGGCCCGGCCAGACAACGGCAATCCAGTTTCTTGCGAATTTGGTACAACGGTGAAGCAAATGATAAATAATAAGCATTTACAGATGTTTATTAAAATTAAAGTGTATTTATTTTAATAATTTGACAATGTATTTGGCAATGATGTTTTGATTGTTTTCAGTTTGGGTCAGTCAAGCTGAACTAAATATTCAGAAAATAATTGAGCCTGACTAGGCGCGATAAACTTCGTGAAGCCTGGGCCGAGTCAAAAATGAGTCAAAATATGACTCATTTTTTGCAGCCTGTGCCAGGGCCATTTGTTCCCGCCATTTTGTTTTTGGCCGCCATCTTGGCCCAGCCCCCACAAATGGCCCTGGGGACGAGGTTGGGGTGCTGTCCTATTTTCAAAATATATCCCATAATACACTACGGTCGTCGTGGCAATTTAACAGTAGGTTGCGCCCCCCTGGCAATCTACAAAAATGCTTGGATTGGTATGATCTGGAACAGGCTACCAAAAGGAGTTTTTGTAGGAGCGTCCGTCTTGAAATTTGGTGTGTATGATGCTGTTGCTCATTTCAATATTGGTGCCAAGTATACAGGACGAAAAAGGAGCTTTAAGATAGATTTAAGGAGACGTCAATTTGCTTAAATATCTGTTGAGCAGATTGCAGATGCTTGCCTCCAGTTTTTTTAGAAGTCTTAAAGCCTGTATTTATGACTTTGAGTGACAGTAAACTGTTTAGAAGGTGTGTACTTGGAACAACACAACAAACACAAGCATCTCTAAGTATCTCCAGTAAGACTTTGGTCTTGAATTTAGGTATCTAGGCGTTAAATTTAGGCACTGTAAATAATGCTAAACTTTAAAGCCGTTTTCTCAAAACCGCACATTTTACCCTTTGAGAAAGGATATCTCTGGAACGATTTAACCAATTGACATGAAATTTTCAGAATTTATGTATCTCACCATTTTCTTGGGGATGAACAGAGGATTTTGTAATATATATTTTCTAACATGAATTATTGCATAGACATGCCAAGCAAATTTGTATGCTATTTTTAAAACCTCGTAATCCGCTTAGTTTTCAAAATTTCCAAAAATCCCCTGTTCATCTCCAAGAAATTGGTAAGGTACATACATCCTGAAAATTTCATGTCAATTGGTTAAATCATTCCAGAGATATCTTTTCTCAAGCTCAGTCTATCGCGAAACAGCATGTTGCCACTTTAACTGCCAGGTTGCCAATAGCAACGCAGTTTTGGTGTCCAAAAATACTTTTTTTAGAATCTTGAGTTCATTAGCTATCTGCTGATATATAGTTTGTCAGAGGTTTATTGTAAAGTGTCCAGTGTGCAGCCTTAGTTCTGTGATCCTTAGTTTTGGGTTGACCCTCCCCTTAACTTTCGCTTGCATTTTGGCGGGAGTTCATGGCGGGACTGCGAAAAATGATTATAATGAAAATTAAGTTTTAAAATAGTGAGGAATATCAATTTACAGTTCTTCTGTATAAGTATTTCACTGAGATACTTGGAGTTATGTGATATTCAAATGAGATGAGCTGTGACGTCAAAACCTGTGCACGACATTTTAACAGAAAATTGTTAATAACTTTGAGATTAATATTGATCGAAATCACTTGAAATATATTTCGCATGTGGTACAGATCACGAAACTGAAGAAAAATATTTCCCATTTAGCTAAAAACTAGAACTTTCTACTCCAAATAGCATTTTCTAATAGCTTCTATTTGAAATATATATCATTTGTTATATCATTTAAAAATTCTAAAATTCTCAATTAAGAAGTCACTAGTTTCCTGTTTATTTGTCATATTTTATATTTCGAACAGCGGTTCGCAGATTCTGGACATTTTACAATGAAAGTTCATTCGACATGTGATAACATACGTACACAATATATTTTAGTGACGAGTAGTTCTGAAATTACTGGCCATCTTGTTCCGCAACTGACAAGATGCCGCGTGCAATGAATATGCCATGGCGGCCATGCCACTTCACACTCACCTCTTCCCCTCGGAAACATTCAAAAGTCGTCAACATGAAAGCCCACTATGTCAGAAAATAAAGATTGTCGACAAAAAAATTTCGAGGTCTGGAAACACTACTATTTCTATGGCAGCATTAAAACTTGAACAATGTTGTTCAGTTTAGTGGTCTGTATCCACATGTAATGTTTCGAGTGCTCACAGCACATCTCATTTGAATACGTATAAGTGCAAATATCTCAGGAATTTATCAGTGAAATACGGGAAAACTGTAAATTGATATCCTTTACTTAGTATTTTAAGAGTTCTTTCAATTAAGACAAACTTTTAATTTTCAATTCATATACACTTTAAAGATCAGGGTTTTTTTAAATAAAAAGAAATTTTGACAAAATTACTTAGTGTCATTAGTGTGAGCCTGTGAGATAATGGTGATAATGATGATGATAATGATGATGATGCAGCTGTCTGATTTGATTATATACTAACGACAACGATGATCATAATGATAATGACAATGACGACGATGATTATGATTATAATGATCGCAGAAATAATGATGATAATCATGATGGTAACGATAGTGCCATAATGATAATGACAATGACGATGATTATAATGATGATGATGATGATGATGATAATAATAATAATGATGATGGTGATGATGATGATGATGATGATGATGATGATGATGATGATGATGACGATAATGATGATGATGATGATGACAATAATGATGATAATGATGATGATTATGATGATGATGATGATGATGATGATAATGATGATGATGACAATAATGATGATGATGATGATGATGATGATGATGATGATGATGATGATGATGATGATGATGATGATGATGATGACGATGATGATGATGATGATGATGATGATGATGATGATGATGATGATGATGAAGCGCTCGTCGCGCGAATGCAAAGCTGGGTTCCAGTGTCCACGTTGTCTAACTTGTCTAGGACAAAAGTACAAAACCACGACATTTGACAATTGTGATGCTTTTTGAACAAATATTATCTACTACAGCTGAGTAATTTGAAAAAAGATGGCAACAATGAACGTGGGTTCTGGCGAAACGTCTTCCCAAGACGACATTGCCAGAGAGGTTGCCAGTGCAATTGCAGACGATAATTCAGGCGAACAACAATCAATACAAGATGTTTCCCAGAACATTAATTTCGTATCTAGCGAATCGGGGAGCTTTGTTCGAATATCTACTTCTTCCGAAGACATGGCTGGGCCTACAGTTAGGCCTGCAGTGTCGTCGACGGGTGCTGTTGCTCTTAATTTTGGTGATGAAGGCAGCACACTGCAAGATAGTGAGAGAGGGTCGACGTCTGGTGGTAATGGAGGTGTATGGGGATGGATCAGTAGTGCTGTTGGTGGTGACATCGTTGAAACCACTCAAAGATTGGGAAGAAATCTTGTACAGAAAACAAAGGTAGTACCTATAGCAAAACCTGAGTGCATGAAACACATTTATATTTTACACTTAAATTTGGAAATATTGGGAAAACTGAAAATATTGGCTAAATTTTTCTTGACTCCATCTCCCCCCCACCCCCCCCGACCCCCACCAAATAATATTATATTAATAATAATATATATGTCAAGACTTAAATATTTTCCATATTGGGTTAAGATGAAACCGATACTGCTATTTTCAAGCCACTGTTACACTTGCGCTAATTTTCACGTTTGTTTACGTTTGAAAGTTTCACCAGAAAACGCTGAACATTTAAAGACAAATCAATCAATTTGCAGTGTCATTTTGACAGGTTTCTTTGAAATCACACCACAAATTGATTGGTTTGTTTTTAAATGTTCAATGTTTTCTGGTGAAACTAGTAGTGTAACATTTCGAGCGAAGGCCCTTCATCAGAGAGAAAGGTAAAGAGTGTAAACAAACAATGAGCTTATATAAGAAAAATAATTAAGCTCATTGTTTGTTTACACTCTTTATGTTTCTCTCTGATGAAGGGCCTTTGCTCGAAATGTTAGACTACTGTCTCTATTTCAGCATTATATCTAAACTTACTATATTTCAATTGTTGTTTCAACATACATTGCCTACGCAGCATGCTACTTTTATTATACATTTGATTGGGTGATTATTTGTGAGATTTTAATAAAGGTGGATAAATTTTGGGATTTGTAAGGATTTAGGGAGGGTACAGGCTGCATGCCCCAGAAGAAAGAAAATGTAAATAGTATCTAGATTTTTTTGGTTTCACTTTGATACTTTAAAACCCACTACCTAGACAGTCATCTTCTTATTTGGACACTTACATATCATTGTTTTATTTGCCAGAATTCCATGGACAGTGTAATAACAACATTAGATCCTGGCATGGAAGACTACCTACGTATGTTGCTTTAGTTTACTTTTATGCTGCTAGTCAGGGTTTCTTTCAGGATATTTAACAGGGGGGACAGGCAATACTTACTATGTGGGGGGGCAGGGAGCAGTGAAGGCGTGACCAAGTTCTAGGGGGGTCCAGTACTCCAGGAGCATGCTCCCCATTCAAATATAAACAAAAAATTGTTGCATAAGAATTACCCTCCAAATTTGTTAATTCTTATGATTGGCTTGTATATAATTAATACGCATCAATTTTTTGCACTGAAATTTTATTCTTTTTTAACTTTTTACTCAATATGCTAGTTCCAAGAGATCAGATCTAACATTTATTGGTTCTTGCAAGGCCCTGACTATGTGTTAAAAGTTGAAACTATAATAGTATTGTTATATATATATATATGTGTGCATTTGTCCTCTTTTAAGTTTTAACTTCCAAAATTACTAATATTAAATACTAAGCACACTATACCAGTATATTGTATACAATAAATCTCTATAATCTTGATTTTTACTGTTTTAAAATCCGGGTTTCAAATTTACAAGAGAGGGCAAATATTCCCCCCCCCCCCCCCTAAAAGAAACCCTGGTTAAATTGTTTTTATCAGATGGATTGAGGTAATGAATGTTTGAGACATCAGAGTTACCAAGACCAACAAAATGCATGGTCCTGATGAGACTGGTCTTCTGACCCTTGACCTGGATTGCGGAACTCATCCAAAAATTGAATGAACAAAGATGGTGGAAATATGAGTCCTTTCTTTCATGGTGGTAACTGCTGACCTTATTCTGTCCTTTATGTTTATCCAAATATTTTGCACATGCGCGATGTCTGAGCTTGGCAGTGGTGTTGGTCAGTGGTTATTACTTTATAGAACAAAGGACAAATAAATCCATAGAAATCATAAATAAAACTAGAGTGAGGCATTGTGGCCAAAATCGGATAACCATTTGAAGGCTGCCATCTTGGATCAGTTGGGGGAGGGGCAAAATTGCAAACCCAGATGTAAAACTACTTGGTCCCAGTACTTTTCCTGCTATCCGAGAGCTTGGATGATAGGAAAGGTCTGGGACTGAGTAGTTCTCATCCGTGTTAATACTGACTTTATTTAATTCTCGTAAAATGCTTAAGGTGGGTCCATATAGTTTCTTGAAAAATGGAAAATACAAGTTTGAGAGTCCAAAACATGTGCATAAACAATTCGGTAAAAGAATAAAATGAAATGTTATGCATAGTTAAACAGTCTGACAATCAAAAACTGTTACCAAATAGATAGTAACAGTTGTTGCTATGGCAACAATGACGTTTCAAAATGGCTGCCAATTACCCTTCAAACTAATTTAAATCTAAAAAAACTTTTGTGACCTCCATTTTTTTTTTCATGAAAACTTTTCTTGATGTATGAGTAATCAATAGGCCGATTTTAAATAAATTCTGTAGAATGAATAATTTTTTCCCCGGAAAAATCATGTTTGTTAATTTTTAAAAAAATTTGATCTACAGAATTTTTTTTAAATCTCAAACTTTTACAGTATTTTCCATTTTTCTTGAAACTTATGGAGGCACCTTAACTGGTTACATGCACTAAACTCGAAAATATAAAAGGTAAAATGCTTTTATTTATTTGTAATAAAGACTTTATGGTTTCTACTTTTCTAGACAAGGCTGGTGCTAACTGCATCAATGTTTTGGTCACCAGCACAGATGAAGACATAATCGAAGGAGTGAAAGATGGGTTTAAACAGGTTTTTGAGCATGTCTTTGTCAGAAGTCAACCATCCCGATCAAGTCTCGCTCCGTTACCTAACAGTTTTTCATCAGCACTAAAGAGTGCTCGGCAACGTATCACAAACTTGCAGTCATCTTCTGAAGTTGGAGTTGCCGTTGTAGCTGTTGAAGAGTTTATAGCTGAAATGATGCCTGAAATGTGAGCTGAAAAATAACTGATTTAAGCCTCAGAATACATATTTAGATACCCAATAACCTTCCATCTATAAGAACAAGCTCTATCAAATATTCTTGGTCTCGTGACATAGGTGTAGCAGCCCAATTCTGTTTGGGGGGGTAGAGATTTTTTATTTTTGAGTCGTATTTTTCAGTCTTAGTTTAACATATGAATTTTGCTTGAACATTTCACAGCAATACATATCGAAATTGCCTGAAATTCCCAGCTGAAAGTGTCCGAATGTTCTTTTTTCAAATATTATGGGAGGACAAATAAGAACTGTTTTGAGCCTCCGTGATATTATTTTGAAGTTCTTACAGATATTCAAAAAAATCAACTTTTGATAGCCGAGTTTCAGGATATTGCGCGCGCATCATTTTTCGAAAAAACTGGCAAGCTCCACTCAAAGTAAACACACTGTTTAAAATCAACAAATTATAGATGCAGTTTCTCATGTTGGAAGAAGGCAGTTGGTTGAAGAAAGGAAATTCTATGGACACGTGACGACGAAGGGCTACACACGGTCGGCACTAGATCATGGTCGAGATACGGACAAATATGCGCCTGCTAGCTTTTAATACAGCGGAGAACCTGCGCGTCATTACCATAACAGATATAGCTCTGGATTCAAAGGCGTTCGAATCATTCTTTTCCCGCGATGGCTTCCACCAGCTAATATTCTGTAATTCTAAAGATGATATTCTGGCAGAATTCGATGAATATAAAAGTAAACCGTGACAATGTGTGTCGTACTTACATTGGGAGACGTGTGTTTCAAAACATATTAAATATTTTCTGTTTGCCCGATTTAAATAAATTTTATATCAAAATGATCGCTTGAATCTGCCGAATCCAGCACTATAGTTTTTGTCTACCGAAAGTATTAAGATCCGTTATTCGAATATGTACTGAGTCTGTACGTGCAACAGGGAACATTGAAATGATGCCGTGAACAACGAACTCCGCAATCTCGCACTTCGGAAAAAACGAACGAACTTCGCAACACATTCGGCAAAAGTTATGTGAAATCCTCTGTAAAATATCACTGGGCATATCTCCCAAAATTCAATTAATAATATATATTTCCAAATTTTCAGAATGTAAGTTCGTTCTTTCAATCAGAACAGGACTTGAGTGTTATTGTTGTGCAGGTTCTCCGCTGTACTGAAAGCTAGTAGGCGCATATTTGTCCGTATCTCGACCATGATCTAGTGCCGACCGCTACACACACAACGAACAAAGGACTTACAACACGTGACGACGTTAAAGTGCACCTAACCCCAAATATTTTTTTTTCTAAAATCAAATTACTGTGGTTTGTTGAGTACCTCAGTCCAAAATTTTTTTGATTTGGATGAATTCTCGAGTTTCTATGCCCTGTTGAAATGTCGAAAATCGCCGACATTTTCGTTCACGGCCGAGTTGCAAGCAAAGTTTCAAAAGGCATGGAACTAGCACATTTGTGACGTAGATTCCGGAACGCCCGATTATTAGTGCTTGATACAGTTAGATGTTAAAAATATGCTTCTGAGTTCTGTCTTCTGGCAATTTTGTGAAAAGCGTAAGACAGTGAGATGTCCAAAAGAATACTGGAAGCACGGAGACCAATATAATTATTTTATTCAAAGAATGTTCGCTTTCAGCTTTGAAGTATGAAATCACTTCGTATATATTTTTCACCAAACGTTTCTCAGCTGACTTGGCTGTCTTGGCTGTCTTTGGACTGCTTGCAAGAGTTTATAGACATATACTATACATCGGATACTACCGGTATTCTTGTAGCAATAGTTACGATATCAACAAAGTAACAAATCCAACAGACGGAGAAACCGCCGAAATATAATAAATAGTAATGTATAAAGAATAATTCACGCAAATGAAAACAAACAAATATCCAATTTCATCATATTTTTATTAAACATTATTAAAGAACGTTGTTGACATATACATAAAAGTTTAGAAGCATAAACTAGTGTAGAATCAGATTTAATGAAAGATATTAGAATAATAAATAAGCAAGAGAAGACAAACCATAACAATAGACGAACGTTCTCCGCGCTCTCGCACGGCTTTGATATCCGCAGAAACGCAGCTTGATATTCACTTCGCACGGCTTTCCCTCAGGGCTACACGCACAGCTTTCCAGATAGTAAACCACGACAGACTTGAAGGAACATCTTATGTTTTTGGCTCATCCTAGTTCTAGAGAAAGAGTCCGTAGATATAGAAGCTATAGAGCGGTATAGTATTTATACCTGACAATGTGTACAAAATACAATAGTATTAAGATCAGAAATTTGTCATTCGCGACGTATAACTGCCTGAAGGGTATAGCTTTAGTTTATATGATCAGAAAAATTAAAAATCAAACGCACGTACCTGTTCTCACTTCTCATGATAGAGAAAAGTAGACATCCCACAAAATACTAGTCAGTATTATTAAAAGTGAACGAGCAATCTAGGCGTTCCGGAATCTACGTCATAAATGTGCTGGTTCCCATGCCTTTTGAAAACTCGGCCGTGAACCAAAATGTCGGCGATTTTCGACATTTCAACAGGGCATAGAAACTCGAGAATTCACCCAAATCAAAAAAATTTTGGACTGAGGTACTCAACAAACCACAGTAATTTGATTTTAGAAAAAAAAATATTTGGGGTTAGGTGCACTTTAAATCCGAACGTTGCTATTGGGTGACTGCTTCATTATACAGAAAATACAATACGTTCAGTGACCGTAGACAAATTGAACAAAACCCAAGAACAATGACTTTTGCCGAGTTTCCAAACCCTTCTATGATTATACTATGATTAAACTATAGCAAAGTTCCAAACCACTTATTTCTAAACTTTGTCATGCGATATTTTGTGATGTTGCTGATTTCCTATGTCCTTTGACAACTGTAGGTGGTTTGGAATGATGTGTCTCTGTCTTCATGACGCGTCAAGAAAACTCGAAACAGAAACCTTTTCACAAGCTTTTGCTTTGCCAAACGACGTGGTGAGAAGATTGGAGGAATTAACTCCGAATCACTACAGCCTTCGATGGTCTGGTCTCAGTGTCAGCCTTGCTGAAGTTCTTCAGAACAACTGGACTAAGTTTTTGACAGGTGCGGTACAGGGCCGTAGATAGCGGGGGGCGGGGGGGGTGATAGCAGGGGCAACTGCTCCCCCAGAGAAAATCCAAAATATGATTTTATAATGTTGATTATTATTTTTTATTGGTATTCAGACAGTTATATAGTTATAATTGCGCAAGAACATCACATTTGTTCCCAGAGTCACAAAATAAAGAACTAACTACACCTTTTTCAGGTCAAATTCAGAAACTTCCAAACGAATTTCAGACACTTCCAAATGATATTCAGATTGTCCAAATGAATTTCAGACATTTCCAAATGATATTCAAATTTTCCAAATGATATTCAGACATTTTCAAATGAATTTCAGACATTTCCAAATGATATTCAGACATTTCCAAAATGAAGCGAGAGGCTAAAGTTCGCTTGAACAGTAAATAGTTCGGATCAGCTGAGGGAACACATATACCTTTTTTGCCCTGCATTACTCAATAAAAAACATTCAATTGCACTCGTTGAAATAACAACATCACTTTATTATTAGCGCGAAACGACATTCAATACCGCTTCTGTAACATATCAATAGCATTGATTACATAAAGTGCTAGTTTTATTTCAATAAGTGCACTTGAATGTTTTTTATTGAGTAATGCAGGGCAAAAAAGGTATATGTGTTCCCTCAGCTGATCCGAACTATTTACTGTGCAAGCCTCTCGCTTCATTTTGGAAATGTCTGAATATCATTTGGAAATGTCTGAAATTCATTTGGAAAATCTGAATATCATTTGGAAATTTCTGAAATTCACTTGAATTATCTGAAATTCACTTGGAAAGTTCTGAAATTGATCTGAATTATCTGAAGTTCGTTTGGAAGTTTCTGAATTTGACCTGAAAAAGGTGTAGTCGTTTAATATCATACAGTAACTCTGACAATGAGTTTTCGCGTTGCGTTCCCGCTTCCCAACGAACTTGCGAACTTCGTAACGAACTTCTGAACATTTTGGTGAAAAGTGACAAGTGAGTTGCAATGACTGTCGTTGTCTTTGTAAATATGTAATACTGTAGTTTTAGACAAAATCTTTTGTAAAAATGAGAGAACGTGTCTTAAAAATATGTTTTAAAATGTTCAAAATTTTACTCAAATATGATGTCAGATCGCGGGAAATGCCATTTCAGAGACTCAAATTTCAAAAATTTTCCGGGGGAGCATACCCCCTTACCCCTGACTTTAAAATCCTGCCTACGGCCCTGGTGCGGTAACTGCTGATCAGGATTTAAGAAAGGATATAATTTGTAACTCCTGACAAGACTACATTGGGAGGTCGGTGAAAATGGCCCTGACATCGGTTGGTTTATTCTATTATCTGATTGACTGATTTAGAAACCCGATTAAATGGAAAGATTACCCAAAGAATGAATAGCTTTGCTTGAAGTCAAGAACAACATTAGATATATTTTTGTTCATGACATTTACATGTATCCTGGATAATCATGGGGAGTATCATGATGAATAATGCTAGCCAGTTGCTTTTCTGATAAAGGGGGTTCGCATGAGTGATTCACCAGAGCATTAATTATACTGAAAAACAACAAATACCACATAAATTTTCTTGCCAAAACACCCCAAACTTCTGGGTGTCACGTGACCAGCCGTTTCGCCGACCTCCATTGTGTACAAATATTTTGAACTCTACACAGACAACAAACAAACAAACAAACAAACAAACAAACAAACAAACAAACAAACAAACAAACAAACAAACAAACAAACAAACAAACAAACAAACAAACAAACAAACAAACAAACAAACAAACAAACAAACAAACAAACAAACAGGTAAACAGACAGATGAACAGAAAGACAAATAAACAAATAAACGGATGAACAGACAGACAGACAGACAAACAAACAAACAAACAAACAAACAAACAAACAAACAAACAAACAAACAAACAAACAAACAAACAAACAAACAAACAAACAAACAAACAAACAAACAAACAAACAAACAAACAAACAAACAAACAAACAAACAAACAAACAAACAAACAAACAAACAAAGCGGTAAACGGACAGATGGATGAACAAACTCAAACAAACAAACAAACAAACAAACAAACAAACAAACAAACAAACAAACAAACAAACAAACAAACAAACAAACAAACAAACAAACAAACAAACAAACAAACAAACAAACAAACAAACAAACAAACAAACAAACAAACAAACAAACAAACAAACAAACAAACAAACAAACAAACAAACAAACAAACAAACAGAAAAACGAACAGAAAAACGAACAGACAGACAGGTGAAAACATATCTCTTGGCAGAGACAAGCGGTTAAGCATTAAATTGTGCGTCCAGTAGATTTTAGACCGGTTAGGACCGAGGTTTGGACGTTTGTGGCGCAGGCTACTAAATTTAAGTGTCACAAAACTTTTCTTTTACAGGAGTCCCAAAAAGACAGGTTGTTACCTTGGCAGCCAAAGCTTTAGCTGGTCAATATAGAGAAAAAATCCAAAGTAGTTCGTCGGTTATGGAGAAATCAATAACGTTATGATTTTTTAGGATCTTATATTTGTGCCTGTTGGTGGTGTATTTGTAAATTGTCCATGTTGTCCTTTCGAGTCGTTTAGAAGATTATTAAAACTTATGTATTATACAAATATTAATTATATCAAATATTGAGAATATATAAATAAAGGGAAGATCGATGCCTAGCTTTGTTAGTTCGTTCGTTATTGCGTTCTTAGCTCTGATGTTTAGCAAAAATGCGAAATAAGCGAGTAGTATATTCCAGGAATCCCAAGCGGAAAGAATTTTAGAGATTGGATATAGACTCAGACTTGAAAAAGAATGACTATTGATATAAAAAGTTGAAATTAAAAACTATTTTTATTATACACTTGAGTTAAAAAGGAAAAAACAAACAAACTCTGCAGTCTGCATGCAGCCAGACTAATGTTTGGTCTGCGTTTGGTTCCAAATTTCTGTCCGCGCATTTTTAAGATTTGTCTAAGAATCCGCGCAGAATTTTTGTTATATCAACCCGTTACCCGCGCATTTCTGACAAGAAGTAAAAAACTTTGTGAAATGCTCGTAAATCTAATAAATGTAGTTAATAGTAGTTATAAAATCTCTTCTTTAACAACCAAGAATCCTAAAAATTTTCCCGCGCACCGCGCAAAAAAACCCACTACAGTCTGGTGCACCAGAAACAGGCCCCACCCGCACCTTTCTTGTTTGTGGGGATACTGGGGTAGAAATAGAACCAAAACGTACCGAAATTACCAAAACATATTCAAACATACTGAAATGTACATGAACGTACTCAAAAGTACCAAAGCGTACCGAGATATACCTAAACGTCCCCAAAAATGTTCCGAACCGTGCCGAAACGTACATAAACGTACCGGAATGTATCAAAGCGTAATGAAACCAGTGGCAAAAACGTCCGAAGGAATGTCTTGCATTTAAAACATTCCAGTTTTGCAACTACCGTGATTAAACTTCATTGTTATTTTTTATAAAATTTGTGATTTCTTTCATTAATTAACTTACACTAATGGATCACTCTCGGAGTTTCGAAAGTTCCAACGCAATGAATTAAAACTCGGTAAAGCCAAGCTAGATCTCTCGTTTTTGGAGAAGTGTGAACGACATGATGCCATCCCTCGCTTCCTAAACTTCAAGGTATCGAATCGCCGTCTCCGAAACTCAACCGCCTACCGCCAATGCCAAAGAAAACTTCTCGCTGAAGAAATTTCCATTAAGAAATCTAGAATACGAGAACTGACCGCTCAGTCCGTAACTCTCCAGTCAAACCTTTCCAACCTTGTTTCATCCCTGGATTTGTTACATCTTAAGTCAATCGCTGATCGGGAGATTTCGAAAAAGCTTTCACAACATGAACGTTTACAGGACAAGAAATTACTCCGACTCCGTGTTGAATCATCTGGTTCCACAACCATGAATCCCAACAGCGTTATATTCAACCATTCCAGTAGAACATTATCCGATAAAGAGAAGAGTGTTCTTGCCAAAGGACTCAATTTCTCTATTCCGCCTAAGAAATTAAACTACTATGACTTTATGCTACCTTTCGAATTGCTGTATCGGAAAATCATACAAGAACCTATCTCTGCAATTTCTGGCCATGACAACGACTCTGTGAAAACTAAGCTGAAAGATATTGCTCTGTCGGGTTTTCGAAGCTATTCGCCACCGAGATCTGCGTTCTCAGACGAGGATTTTAAGATTTTAAAAGATCTTAAAGATGACAACAACATTGTAATCATGAAACCTGATAAAGGCAACGGAGTTGTGATCATGGACAAGACCGACTACCATCAGAAAATGGAAAGCATTCTGACTGACCAAACGAAATTTTCTCCTATTGAAGATGATCCTGTGAAAACCACCTTGAAGAGAGAGAACAAAGTTCGAACTTTTCTCCGTGACTTGAAGAAAAAAGAAGTTTTAACCGAGACGCAATATAAGCAACTATGTCCGATTGGTTCTCGACCGGGTATTTTATACGGACTTCCAAAGGTACACAAACCTAACATTCCACTAAGACCTATTCTCTCTGCTATAAAATCTCACTCTTACAACCTAGCTAAGTTTCTTGTTCCGTTACTCCGTCCTCTGATCTCTAATTCTTATTTAATTAACGACTCCTTTTCTTTTATCCAAGACCTATTTTCCTTAGATCTTGATACTGATAAGTTAATTATGGCCAGCTTTGATGTGACTTCTTTATTCACCAACATCCCTTTAGATGAAACTATTAATATTATTATTGACCAATTGTTTTCGACCGTCACTTTGTTTCATGGATTCACCCGAAGTGAGTTT
This sequence comes from Corallium rubrum, assembly GCA_964035015.1. NCBI lineage: Eukaryota > Metazoa > Cnidaria > Anthozoa > Scleralcyonacea > Coralliidae > Corallium > Corallium rubrum. The sequence goes on along the minus strand of OZ036000.1, from coordinate 10,366,118 downwards.
ACCGAATTCTTAAATTTAGCCGTCAAAAATTCTCATTTTATTTTTAATGGTAAATTCTACGACCAAGTTGATGGAGTTGCCATGGGCTCTCCGCTTGGGCCACTTTTCGCTAACATATTTTTGGCTTATCATGAAAGCTTTTGGCTCGATGACTGTCCCAATCATTTCAAACCACTTTACTACAAACGCTATGTTGACGATTCTTTTATCTTATTTAAATCTCGCGACCATATTATTCCTTTCCTCGATTACTTAAATTCAAAACACAAAAATATCAAATTTACACATGAGGTGAAATCCGACAAGTCACTAGCTTTTCTCGACATAAACATTAGTCGCTCCAATGGTTCTTTCGTTACTTCCGTCTACCGAAAACCTACTTTCACAGGTTTATTTACTAACTTTGAAAGCTTTTTACCAATTGCGTATAAAAAAGGCATGATTTCACTCTCCTCTTTCGATATTTTAACCTATGTTCTTCGTACATTAAGTTTCATGAAGAACTCGACAAATTTAAACATCTTTTACTTCAAAATGGATACCCCGACAAATTCTTAGAGAAATGCATACGCGCTTTCTTACAAAAAATTTTTTCACCTCCGGCAAAAACCTTTGATGTCCCTAAATTGCTATTGTCAATGGTCTTGCCTTACACTGGAAACCACGCGCTTCAAATCCGCCAACAATTAGTTAAGTTATTTTCTTCAGCCTACCCGCATATTAAACTACGCGTTATTTTTCGACCCTCCCGTCGTTTATCTAACTTTTTTAGTTTTAAAGATCGAATTCCTTTTCAATTGAGATCCCACGTTGTATATAAATTCACGTGCCAACGCTGTAACGCGTTGTATATAGGCGAAACATGCCGACATTTACATACGAGGATTTCAGATCATAAAGGTATTTCGGCCCTTACAGGGAGAACACTCTCCATTTCTCAACTTTCAGCCGTTTTATCTCACTCTAGGAATAATGACCATCCCATATCTTTTTCAGATTTTAGTATTTTAGCTTCGGGAAATTCCCAACTTGATGTTCTCATCAAAGAAAGTTTATTCATCTCTCAAGTCAACCCTAACTTACACTAAGTGATGTATTCTACGCATGCTCAGTACAGACGTACATGATTTTTCTATATCTATTATGAATATCATATAAATAGTTACATTAAATTGTAACGAGATCGGTTTTAGAAAGAGATAAAATTGTCTTCGCCATTTTATTTTAAAAATTTTTCACTTTTTAGAACATTTTTGATAATCCCACAATATGTTGTTTACAATATGGGCTATAAGAAAGGTAACTTTCAAATGTTTGTTGGTGACCCTTCATGGTTCATATGGGAGGTGATGATTGGATAAACCACCTATGTAGGTGAAAAGTGTCTCCACACTGTTACGCATGACACTTTACCAATCTGATCCCAGTCTGGTGAAAAAACACACTCAACTCAGATTAAGTTAATACTGACAATGCAACAAACATGTTAATAAACCAGGGTTTAGCAATCCCAAAGAAGTGTTACAAGATTTTTAATATTTTCAAAACACCACACAAGATTTTTAGGAGTTTTTTAAATTCATACTGAGGGTTTTTCGAAGATTCTCAAGGAATTTCCAGGGATTTCTTAATACACGCGAGTTGCACGATCATGCGCACGCATCATTTTGGCGGGTCACAGGCATAATTTTGGTGGGCTATATGCATAACAAATGTGATAAATGCAAGAAATTCGACAATTTTCTAAAGATATTAGCATCTATCTATATTATTATCTATATTCCCAACTTTAAAAATAGTAAAATTTCGTTTAGTATTGGCCACGTCTTAATGCACGTGGCCCGCGCCAAAATAATGCGCGACTCCAAGGAATTTTAGATTTTTTAAATTTTCAGACTAAACTAAACGGTTTTGAATGAGCATAAAAGTTACTGTTCATGATTATTCAGTCGAGGTCATTGTGATACAGTTATAGGAAATGTACATCAATATATTACTAATTAATTTCTATTGTTTGGTAGCACTTTTAATAATTAACCACAACTTTAAACTTGTTTAAATTGATAATTTTCCTTTATTTTGAATTTAAAAATCAGGTTTTTTTTCTTATAAATAAAAAAATTATTATAAATAAGTAAAATAACTATTAAGTAAAAAATATTATTCAAATCTACTATACTTTCTATAGATCGTTTTCACTCACGTGATTGGTGGCACCATTGGGGTGGTGAAATAATATGAAATATTTGAATAAGAATAGAGCTAAATTCCCATGGGATAAAGATGTTTCATTGTTTTGGTACACCAATATGGCCACCGTGATGTCAGATGAAAATGATCTATGTCTCTTCACTATAAATATATTTACATATTTACATCAATAAGTTCAAATGCCTGTCTTTCAACAAAACCGTTTTCATCCAATTTTGTTTCACAATTAAGACTAACTTTAGGTCTAGAGTTATGCATGACATTAAAAATATTACAGAAGTGGTCAAACAGCTCTTTACTTTTGGTGCCTTCCATGACATCTTGAGGATCAAAGCCTTTGATGAGATTAAGTGTTGATTTATGGCAAGATGTTAGAAGAATGGATGCTGATGCATCTGAAAACCTAATTCGACACTGTTTATAACAGTACATCACACCAAATGGATTATTTGAAGGATTATTTAAACAGTGCAAACAATGGGTGTAGATGCTATTATGATCTTGCTTAAGAGCTCTCAAACAAGACTTGCACCCTAGGTATACTAGTTGCTTGAAAAATTGTTCAACAGTTACCAAATCTGATGATTTATCAATGCTTGAAACAGTATTTGTGTCAACTGATGCTTTCTCAATACTTATACTTGTCATAAAAGCAGAAACAGACACTTTTCCAGTGAGGTTAGCTTTCAAGAGGTCAGAAATACATGAAAATGTGGTAGACCCCTGCACATTGTCTATTGGTTCACATGTGACTAAGTTTGGCTGAGTTGGAAACTTGGTTGATTGTGGTGTTGTGTGAAGTATCAAATCACCATGAACATCTTTGCATTCAATGCTCAAGTACTTGAAGTCCCACATCTGACCAATCTTGGTCTTTAAGTCATACTGCCAATCAGCTTGACTACCCCATAGGTAGATCAGAACCTCCTCGGATGTTGCTGTGTCAATGGCAACTAAACAAAAAATAATGTAAGCTTTTGCAATTTATATAAAGTATAATTACCCCAATATCACATCAGTTCACAAACATGACCTTTGAATTTCAAGAAAATTTAGACAGAGTATTGTATTAATCATTGCTGGTATTCTTGGTTTTCATCTGACATCATGGTGGCCATGTTGGTGCACAGGAACAATGAAATGGTGGCTATGTTGGTGCACAATCTTTATCCTATGGGAATTTAACTCTATTCTTAATCAAATATTTTGTATTGTTTCACCACCCCAACAGAGCCAGCGATCACGTGAGTGAAGACTACCTCAATAATTTATTTCCAAAACCAATGATGCATGAAACCATCAATGAATCTGTCTGCATTCCCAAACTTTTTTGGCTGGAGAATTCAAAAGTATTAGTAGCAAATGGACCAATCATATTTCAGTGGTCTCACAGTGTCAATTTCAAAGGCTAAGAAATGCAGATGGATTTGTTAATGTTTTGGTGGAAAACATGACATGTTTATTTTGGGCCAAGACAGTTCATTGGTTTTGGTAATATATACATGTTTTCACTCACTTGCTATAACTTTATTCATTTTTCTTGAGCTAAATGTGTAGCTTCCTTTAAAACTGCTATATGTCAAAACCTTCACAATTTTTGCTCTATAGTGAACTAAGGTATTGGCTTTGAACTGTGGCAATGTTTGCCATTCTACTTCCTTGTGGGATGCCAAAGGTTGGTGAGTAGTTAAATAAGGATGTCGGAAATTTAGCCAGCTCATGAGGAACCTTGCTTCATTCTTGCTGACAAATGTCAACCATTGCGGAGGAATTTTAGTGGAATTTGCTTGTTGCAATTTCACAAGAGTGGTGCCAAATGTGTTCTGGCCATAAAACTCATCTTTCCATTTTTCAATTTTGACTTTCTTTACAACAACCACATCACCAGCAACGAGACCAATTACCCACTCAGCTGCCTTTCGCCAAAACGTTAACTTGAAATACTCCCTGCTTGAATCACCGACCAAAATGGATGAAACCCTAACATACTGGCCAGCATTTATACCAGATTTCACTGGAATCTCTTTGACTGGATTTACTTGTAAAACCACAGCAAAGATGTTTACTTTTGAAAAATGTCGAGTGCAGTTGGACAGTGTGGTAAAGAAAGATGGGGATACTTGGGCAGTTGGTAGCTCTTCTGGAGCCATTAATGAATTCAGTGAGTCCGATGATGTAATATCTGACTGGGTGAAATGTTTTTGGGAAGCTAAGTTAACGTTAGAATCATCCAAAGACATTTCTACAAAACCCTGACTTTCTCCAAGCAGTTTTTGGCTTTGTTCCAAAGACAACTCATATTCATATTGGGCTGTTTTTCTGGAATTATCTGCAGTGCTAATATCTGATAATTTATTTATGGTATCAGTGTATGTTTGTGAGGTTTCTCCCTGGCTTTCTACGTCATGTCTATTGCTATCACTAAAAGTGTTTTCAAGATAAGCCAAAACAGAGTCTCTCATTTCTTCCATATCATAGTCCAGGTTGATCTCGGACATTTCTCGGGAGTCTGTTGACTCTGCGTTAGAACAACTACAGCTATTTGTCGTAGATGGTATCTTGTTACGCTTTGGTCCTGATTTACTCGAACTAACATCTATTTCGAGCTGTGAGATCTTCCAAGAGAATTTTCTTTTGACTTGCCCTATTAATAAGAAAACGTCCATTTTTTTAATACAATAGTATGCATTTGTTAACAATTGAATTAAAAGGGGAGATATTATTAATTTTCACCTTTCTGTAAAACGTTTGGTTTGGTTTCAAAAAGAGGAGGGGTAAAAACAAAGACTTTTCCAATTTTCTGATTTTCAGTCGAAGGGTCCGCCATTTTGTTTGACGACATGAAGACCGAAAATACACAAAATCACATCACTTGGACTTCGAATTAAAATCTTCGGTTAGTAATTTTCATAATTAATGCAACCCGAACCTCATTTTGAACGATGCCATTTCCTTTTATCAAATTTTCAGAAATTGCAGTTACAATGTCCACAAGGAAAGGTAATAACAAGAAAAGAGGTCAAAAATATCAAAATAGTAATGGATTTAAGAACGATTTACATGATAGCAGTAAAACTACGAAACTAATCAATGAACTTGTGGTTGGTGGAGTGTGTGAAAGGTGTCGTGGGATTATTGAATGGAGGAAGAAGTACAGGAAATATAAACCATTAACAGCTCCCAAAAAGTGGTTAGTATTCAACCTATATGGAATCGAAATAGAAATCAAGATCAACCAATCAATGTCAATCAATATCAATGAATTGATTGATTTTCATAATCATTTGATTGATTTTCGTAATCATTTGATTGATTTTGATTGGCAAAGGAGGTTCTTGTGATTATTGATTGGTATTGATTATTGACAGTAATCAATAAACTATTTGTCTCCGATTGGTATTCACAAAACTAAAGTACTCAAAACAAAAATGTTTGCCAAACAACAAAGTAACTTACAGTCAAACCAGGTGTTCTTTTGCAAGCTACATTGTAATATTCTCACGCAACATTGCAATGTTGATTGACAAGTTGCCATGAGCAATTTGCAAACGTTTCAGGAATATTTATTTCTGAAATTCAACATTTCTTTACTTAAACTACCATTTGCATTTCTGAAAATACTATCTACCCACCAACAGTACTATTTTAAACATAAATTTGTATTTATACTCAAAAGAAAGACAAACTTTTAAAGGAATCTAATGATGAATCTTCACTTGATATTTACAAATTGCTCAAGCCAAATTGACAATCAACATTGCAGTGTTGTGGTGCAATATTGCAAAGTAGGATGCAAGAGAACATCTGGTTTGACTGTAAATTTATGATACTTTTCCTCTCTTCTCTTCTTCTCACTATGTGTTTTGCCAACAGTGTTAACTTTTTTGAGTTCAATTTTCCAGATTTACTTCTTTTTGTCCTGAACAATGTTGGCTCAAGCCAAAGTAACTTGGTACCAAGAGTCTTAAAAATTGATGAAAATCAAGACCTCACCTTATTCAAAAATGGCCACTGAATTAAGATTCTTTTATATACATATAAATTAGTCCTTATGTACTTGTTTTCATGTGGGAAATTCCAAAGAAAATTTCACTTTAAAAGAGGTCATAAGGGTCAATTTATATGCACATAAAAGAATTCGAATTTGGTGGCTATTTTTGAATAAGGTCTATGGTAATACATATTCATCACTTGACAAATGGACAGATTTTTTGACTATTGATTGGTCATCAATTGGCAAATACATACATTGCGTCATGTGATTTCAATTTGTGAATTGGCTTTCCAATTACGGCCTCAAGAGTCAGGACACTCTTAAATTTATAAACACATTGATTTGAACAAAATTGGTTGGAACAAAACACTTAATGTAATAAAATTGTCTAATTCTTCAGGAGTCAGTTTTGTTTTCACTTGATGTTTCCCCAACTTCATCTTGGGGAAACATAGACTCTCAGGATAACAAAACTGTTTACCTTGGGTTGTTTTCCAGTGTCAAATGTGAACAGAAAACTGTGAAACATGCATACCACACAATTTGTATGAATTGTGCTGCAGCAAGTGGTGTATGTGAAAAGTGTGGAATCAAATCAGATGAGATAACAAGGTGGGTACAAATTGTTTAAATTTTGATGGAAATTTTTTTGCAGTACAGTATTACTGATACTGGGATATTTTTCATCACTGCCTGTCCTTAATAATTTTTATTATTACAACTACAGTGGTTGCAAAACATGAGAGTGTTGTAAAATCAAATTCTTATATTTTTACAGATCAAAACCAAGTGCTGCTGACCAGGCAGCAGAAGACAGTCAACTACAAGCTGAGCTTAAACATTTATCCGAAAGACAGAGAAGTTAGTCAAACTAATATTTTATTGTACACTACAACTTTAAGAATTGAATAGTGTTTAAATTCCTTTATTCTTTTAGGGGCTTTCTTCCGGGGTTTAGAAAAAGGAACTCTTACATGCAGTGCCTCTGGGAAAACCAACAATTCTGAGAAAGGCAGTGAAAATGACAATGAAGAGCTAGATGTGGATAATGAACATTCAGTAACATAACACTTTGTTTATATAATAAAAATGGATAAATTCAAGTGTATACCCTCTCTGACAGTTTTCAGTGCAACTGTTAGAGAGAAATAGTTCTTTGCCAAATTTAGCAAGGTTTTTAACATACTGCTGTCTAGGATGGTGAAATTGTCTGGCATCAGACTGAAATAACTGCCTCGTATCCAGGCATCTTTTTGGGGGAGGAGGGTGTTGGAACTCAACCAGCAAAGGGTTAATAAAGCTAGATAAAAACAATGCTATGTATCACCATGGATTGTAAGTCTTTGTATCATCTATGGTATCACCAAATGTTGGGGTCACTGGTGGCTGGTGTAATTGTTTCATCTCAAACTTACAAAAATAGTATTCTACCCAGTATGTCATTTTCACGTGTAAAAATTTCTATTTTGCAAAACTTTAAAATTAATTTGGTTAAGTTCTTAATCCTTTGTTATTTTGATTGATCCTCTTTAATTCCTGACCATTTTATTCAGCACTGGCCACTTAGCGTTCTGGCAGGACAATTTTATTTGGCACAAGGAAACATTCCTTAGGTGAGGGGAGAATACTATTTCAACCACCAATGTAACCATTTAAGAGAATATCAACAGGGCCAAAAAAAAAGTAGCTCACTAGTCCAATCCTAATCTTTTTATTGAATTTGAGGTGCATGGGATAGCAAGCATGGCAGCAGAATCTACTGAAGTTTGGTTTTGGAAAGAATGTCATGCCTTGTGCAGAAAGAGGAATTGGACCTATCCTAGCTATTTTTTGGGGGGAAATAGGAAACCCAGGGATTTTTTTTGGCCTAGTTTAAATATTAGAAGACATTGTTTGTAAATATATAGCTGAGTCATGACAACCTGATAAAAAATAGACCCAATCTGATCACACCCTTGGTACAAGTTGGTTCAATTACCACTTCAGAACTCAATTATTTTCTGTTACGAACTATTATTTTTTAAAGAGTCAGCTTAAAAAATTCACATCTTAGTTCTGAGAATTTGACATCACATTGAAATATGACACCAAGCCTTAATAGGCACTTCCCTTTGTCAAAAGGAAATTTACCCTAAATAAGAACATCCTGTTTTCATGCAACGTAAAATGAAAACACACCAAAAATGAAAGGAAGAACGACCCAAAAATTCAAATTACACCATACACTAACGACTATCAAAAGCATCAAGATCGGAATGTGTATTCACCATATAAACCCAAGTAAAGTAGTTTTGGGGTAGATCATGACAGAATTTATAGTGTAAGGAATCGATACAGCTTTTTGCCAATTCATGTAGTCATCGTGACTCAAGGCCCAGGGAATTTTCAATAACTTTCAATCACTCAACGGCAATAATGAAGTTTCAGACACAACTTAGTCCTTTAACTTAAATATAAAATACCGTAGTCTATATACACTTCGTAAAATAAAATTCCTAGTATTTACAGAGAATCCCGAGACACGAACGAGCCGGCTTTTATCATGGCGAAACTGAAATTGTGAAACAAAAATTGCCCCACTATTTCAGCGCTAGATAAGTCTGTAAGACCAATGAACAGCAGTTTATACGTAGGCTTTTGAGAAATATAAATGCCAGAGGCATTTTTTCATCTTTACTTATACGATTACAGGCATTTCTACACGAGTGAGAAAATCGTTGTTCAGTGTTCATGATTAGGCTAAAACAGTAAAAGTACTTCGTTATTTGTAGACGCGAGTTGTAGGACAACAACAAAGTCAAAATTACATGTAAGAAGTTCTTGTTATTTATATTCAACAGTACGGACATAATCGAAGGTTTTTAAGCTCGTTCACCACGGATTCGGCGGGCAAGCTGGATGTCTTTTGGCATAATCGTTACTCGCTTCGCGTGGATGGCACACAAGTTCGTATCTTCGAATAGTCCAACCAAATAAGCCTCGGCAGCTTCTTGAAGGGCCCCGATCGCGGCGCTCTGGAATCGTAAATCCGTCTTGAAGTCCTGGGCGATTTCACGTACTAAACGTTGGAAAGGCAGTTTACGGATAAGCAATTCTGTCGACTTTTGATAACGACGAATTTCTCTCAACGCCACAGTTCCTGGCCTGTATCGATGGGGCTTCTTTACACCTCCGGTCGAAGGAGCGCTTTTACGAGCGGCTTTCGTAGCCAGTTGTTTCCTCGGAGCCTTTCCTCCAGTCGACTTACGGGCAGTCTGCTTGGTACGAGCCATTTTGTTGTCTTATTGTATAACCTTTGACAGTATTCCAATATTTTCGTTCGTATACTCTATCTTCTGCTGTCTCAAAGAAAGAATCGTTGAAAGAAAATGCCACGCGTTTTTATCTTATAATTTCTAGATCCGCGCTGATTGGCTAAAATTTTGACCAACGCAAAGCTCCCATTGGCCAATTTTACAGGCTTTTCATTGGTTAACTAAATTGAACGAAATAACGCCATCTGATTGGTTACCTGTGATCCTGTCGATGTGCGAAGCTTCTCCAAGTTCGAGGTACTATCAAATAGCAAAGGTTTTCCCGGGATTTTCGGATATTTATCACCTTTTCTCTCAAATTTTGAGTCAGTGCCCACTCGTAGGAATTTTTAAGATTATATCTATGCGACTTGAGGTACTATAATAAGGATACATAGAAGGAAACTGGAAATAATTTGTGCCTATTTTAATACGGTAACAATAGACTGAAAATAGCCACAAATGTGAACTAGATTAGAAAATGGCGAAATTGAGAAATCAATCATTGTTTCAATGAAGGGGTGGCAGAACATTATCCTGACACTAATTAACATGCCAATGACTCGTTCGAAGTTGTTGGCAGATTTATTTATTCAGATGGTCATGGTAAGGGTAGTAGTACCATAACATTGAGATTCATAAAGAATAAAACATAATCCGAAAATCGTCATCTTGTGACTTGATATTCAAGTTAAAAACAATTTGTCTTATCTTGTTTTTAACTTGAATATCAAGTCACAAGATGACGATTTTCGGATTATGTTTTATTCTTTATTTTTTAAAATTGTCGGCTGGTTATGGTTTATTGAGATTCATAGTTTATATGTATTCAGATTTACATGTGTAATTCTTTCTCTAGTTTTAAATAAGTGGGTCAAATTGCTGGGAAATCCTTGAGATTTTACCTTATAATTGAGACTCGTTACTGAGTCATGCTCATAGCCCTTTTGTCACAGTGTCATGGAAAAACTGCCTTGCATTCTGCATTTACATGTTGCATCAGGTGATGCAAATAGAATGTGAAATCCTGCATTTCATTTGGTCTCTATATGTGACAGAAAATTCAGTCCAAGTCTATTACGAGAGTTCTGGAGACTTTTTCAATTTTGTATTGAAGACTACTCATTGATTTAGAACACAGTTCTATTTCAGAAACTAGGTCTCCAGCATAAGTTATCTACAAAACTCTGAAGGTAGACTGAAAGCAGTTCTTGATTCTTGACATGCAAAAATCTTGGAGACCTCAAAGTGTATCACCAGCATAAGAATAAATACAAATGACAATGTCAAAACTGAGGAGTTACAACTTACAATTTTTCATTTGCCATTTGACTTGGAGGGGAAATTCTGACTGCAATTGCCCCACCCTGGATGTACCAGTGGATGGACAATTTCTGATTCAATATTGAACTTCACATTAGACCACACCAATTTAATTTGCTGTTTTACAAACCAGCCGAACTTGATATTTTCAAAATTGGAAGGAAAACAATACAATATCAACTTCGCCTTGTTTGAAATTAATACAGTTTGAGTAATTTTGAAAGTGATGGACGAGCAACTTTATACAGTGCATCTGATTGGCTGTTTATAACAGCCAGGGTTTTGACCAATAAGAATGCATGTTTATAACTGTTTAATATCTGACACAGTTTGTCATCGAGTGTTCTGTTTTCACCATATTTCTCATTGTTATTTTTTCGTTTGACCAGAAAGTTCGTAAAACAACAAATTAAATTGGTGTGGCCTTACACATAAATGTTATGGTAACTCCCAATCCACATTATATGATGTACAAAGAACCAGTGGCCATGTTGGAGGAAAACATACTCCAACTACAATAGTAATGAGATTCTTTTGTTAAAGTTACTCCAACATGGCCACCATGACATCAAGTGCAAACCAAGAAATAGGTTACACTGTAAAGAACATCTCGTTTGACTATACAACAATATAAATTTAAATGAACAATATGTTTGGTTAAACAATCTTGTTCAGCCATGATTGTGCTTTATGCTATTTCTGACTATGTAAATAGTCAAGTTTGCAAAATTTTGCCCTGTAATTTCTAAGAACATGGGTTTTCAACTAATTTTCCAAAACTTCTGGAATTAGGTAAAAGCCCATTTTTATAGCTATAAAATACACAGGATTCAATTCTGTATTGAACCAAACAAAACTTTTAATAGAAATATAGTTCACAAGAAATTTCTACTATAAATTCTGGAAATTGAAAAATTCCAGGAAACCAGCTGGTAGTTTATAAATTTGATTTTGCACTTTTGTCCATCTTTCATGTAGCTCCATAGCTTCTGAAATCTTCAAGTTTCCATTCAAAGGTTCAACCACACAGCAACCCTGTACATAAAACAGTTTTCGTGTAGTCTGTTCACTGAACAATATCACAAAGTCACATCATTCCTCATCCAACTCCTCCTCTTCCGCTTCTTCTTCGGTTTCCAACTTCGACTGTCCTTCAGCTAATAGGAAATTATACAGTGGTAATCCTTCGTGTGTTTTGATCATATCTTTGTACCTGCTCTCTACACTCAACTCGAAGATATGCGCTTGGTAGCCGAGGAAAAGACCAATTGCTATAGTTGTTAGATGAAAACTTGGCTTCTTTAATGCCGGTATATGGCGAACTGCATTAGCAAAACAAGACGTAAAAAAACCGCCAACACCAAACCAAACAATAGTACGAATCATTTTCCAGTTCACGAACCAGGAACAACCAGCCAAGGGACTAAACTTTAACAAAAATTGTACAAAATCGCTCAATCCAAAGGTGAAGAAAAAACATGGAGGATATTTCGGAACGTGTTCGTCTCATATTCGGGAGACCCCGTCGAATGTTCGGATATCACGAAAGTCATTTTAAAAATGGCCGCTTTGTTTTGCTTCAGGGGTATTCATACTGTCAGACCTCATATTCCTTTAATTCAGTTTCCAAAACGAATTCCACTAGGTAAGATGGAAGACGTTGATGTCATTACTTATGAAAGTTTTAATGTTTATCGAGATTTCGATATGTTTCAATTTCTTTCAAATTTTCAGAGAGTTTATTTTCTGTCCATTCAGCTCAAACGTCTCATGCTTCTCCAAAACCGGCCGGGGGCAATGTGAAAAAAACTGAAACAAAAGCAAGACCAAGCATTTTCAACGTCTTAGAAGAATCAGAATTACCTAGTAAATACCAAAGAGCAAGTATATTGCCAGAGGAAATTGAATATATTGAGGTATTTTTATTTGGACTGGAGTTTGGACTGGATGTTGGTATTGTTAGACTGGGTGTTTGATTGGACTGGACTTTGGACTGGACTTTGGACTGTACCTTGAACTAGACTTTGAACTGAACTGGACTTTGGACTGAACTTTGAACTGGACTTTGGACTATTGCCAAAACCGATGATGCACGGCATGACCCCCAAAAAACACGTCATGATTTCTGTCCAAAACATTGACAAATCCGTCTGCATTCCTAAATGTTTTTGGCTGGAGAATTCAAAAGTAGCAAATGGACCAATCATATATTGCAGTGATCTCACAGTGTCAATTTCAAAGGCTAAGGAATACAGACAGATTCATTAATGTTTTGGCGGAAAACATGACATATTTATTTCAGGCCATCATCAGTTTTGGTAATAGACTTTGGACTGGACTTTGGGGATTTTTCTGATTTTTTAAAATTTATTCCAGCAGGTGGACTCTTGGCTAGTTAAGCTAAAATTAAACTAATTTTATTAACTTGTAGATCTGAACTCCCTAAAGCTCCAGTAAAGCCATTCATTGGCTTTGGCTCAAAATGTCACTGTATTATTTCTATTTTATTTTATAGAGAGGTGGACGAGATTGAGCAAAGAACTCATGAATGATGTCAAAATTGAAATTCTTCTCAGAGGAAAACTTTTATAAAACAACGAATTTGTAAATATTTATAAGGATGGATATATTGTTAACTAAGCTTTCTGAAAAAAAAACAAAGTTTTTCTTGGATCTTACTCAGTTTGTTTAGTCATTGTTCTTACTGTGCCTACTTTGTTATAATTTATTTGAATCACTGTACATTTATCAAGATCACAAAGACATTAGGATTGGATTAATTTGAGGGACCCTTCTAGAACCCTTTCTTCTATCCTTCCTTGCTTTTTTCTTTTCTTCCTTAGTAGTTCCTTCTTTTTTTTGTTCCCTCTGTCCTTCTTTCTTCTTTCCTTTGTTCCATCCTTCCTTCCTTTGTTCCCTCCTTTCTTGCTACTTTCTTTCCTTTTTCATCCCTTTCTTCTTTCCTTTTTCCTTCCTTTCTTTTTTCTTTCATTTTTTCTTTTCTTCTTTTCTTCCTTCCTTCACTCTTTCTTTCTTTCTTTCTTTCTTTCTTTCTTTCTTTCTTTCTTTCTTTCTTTCTTTCTTTCTTTCTTTCTTTCTTTCTTTCTTTCTTTCTTTCTTTCTTTCTTTCTTTCTTTCTTTCTTTCTTCCTTTCTTCCTTCCTACCTTCTTCCTACCTTCCTTCCTTCCTTCCTTCCTTCCTTCCTTCCTTCCTTCCTTCCTTCCTTCCTTCCTTCTTTCCTTCCTTCCTTCCTTCCTTCCTTCCTTCCTTCCTTCCTTTCATTCATTCATTCATTCTTTCTTTCTTTCCTCCATTCCTTTTTTGAATTTCTTCCATCCTTCCCTTCCTTAGTTTCTTCTTTTCTTCCTTACTTACTTTCTTCCTTCCTTTGTTCCTTTCTTGCTTGCTTGCTTGCTTTCTTTCCTTGCTTCCTTCATTTTTTCCTTCCTTTTTTTCTCCATTCATTCATTCATTCATTCATTCATTCATTCATTCATTCACTCTTTCAGTTTCTTCCTTCCTTCCATCTTTCATCCCTTTCTTCTTTCCTTTTTCCTTCCTTTCTTTTTTCTTTCGTTTTTTCCTTTCTTCTTTTCTTCCTTCCTTCACTCTTTCTTTCTTCCTTCCTACCTTCCTCCTACCTACTTTCCTTCCTTCCTTCCTTCCTTCCTTCCTTCCTTCCTTCCTTCCTTCCTTCCTTCCTTCCTTCCTTCCTTCCTTTCCTTCCTTCTTTTCTTTCATTCATTCATTCTTTCTTTCTGTCCTCCATTCCTTTTTTGAATTTCTTCCATCCTTCCCTTCCTTAGTTTCTTCTTTTCTTCCTTACTTACTTTCTTCCTTCCTTTGTTCCTTTCTTGCTTGCTTCCTTTCTTTCCTTGCTTCCTTCATTTTTTCCTTCCTTTTTTTCTCCATTCATTCATTCATTCATTCATTCATTCATTCATTCATTCATTCATTCATTCATTCATTCTTTTAGTTTCTTCCTTCCTTCCTTCCTTCCTTCCTTCCATCTTTCATCCCTTTCTTCTTTCCTTTTTCCTTCCTTTCTTTTTTCTTTCGTTTTTTCCTTTCTTCTTTTCTTCCTTCCTTCCTTCCTTCACTCACTCACTCTTTGTTTGTTTGTTTGTTTGTTTGTTTGTTTGTTTGTTTGTTTGTTTGTTTGTTTGTTTGTTTGTTTGTTTGTTTGTTTGTTTGTTTGTTTGTTTGTTTGTTTGTTTGTTTGTTTGTTTGTTTGTTTGTTTGTTTGTTTGTTTGTTTGTTTCTTCCTTCCTACCTTTTTCCTACCTTCTTCCTACCTTCCTTCCTTCCTTCCTTCCTTCCTTCCTTCCTTCTTTCCTTCCTTCCTTCCTTCCTTCCTTCCTTTCTTTCATTCATTCATTCTTTCTTTCTTTCCTCCATTCCTTTTTTGAATTTCTTCCATCCTTCCCTTCCTTAGTTTCTTCTTTTCTTACTTACTTACTTTCTTCCTTCCTTTGTTCCTTTCTTGCTTGCTTCCTTTCTTTCCTTGCTTCCTTCATTTTTTCCTTCCTTTTTTTCTCCATTCATTCATTCATTCATTCATTCATTCATTCTTTCAGTTTCTTCCTTCCTTCCTTCCTTCCTTCCTTCCATCTTTCATCCCTTTCTTCTTTCCTTTTTCCTTCCTTTCTTTTTTCTTTCGTTTTTTCCTTTCTTCTTTTCTTCCTTCCTTCCTTCACTCACTCACTCTTTGTTTGTTTGTTTGTTTGTTTGTTTGTTTGTTTGTTTGTTTGTTTGTTTGTTTGTTTGTTTGTTTGTTTGTTTGTTTGTTTGTTTGTTTGTTTGTTTGTTTGTTTGTTTGTTTGTTTGTTTGTTTGTTTGTTTGTTTGTTTGTTTGTTTGTTTGTTTGTTTGTTTGTTTGTTCCTTCCTACCTTCTTCCTACCTTCTTCCTACCTTCTTCCTACCTTCCTTCCTTCCTTCCTTCCTTCCTTCCTTCCTTCCTTCCTTCCTTCCTTCCTTCCTTCCTTCCTTCCTTCCTTCTTTCCTTCCTTCCTTCCTTCCTTCCTTCCTTCCTTTCTTTCATTCATTCATTCTTTCTTTCTTTCCTCCATTCCTTTTTTGAATTTCTTCCATCCTTCCCTTCCTTAGTTTCTTCTTTTCTTCCTTACTTACTTTCTTCCTTCCTTTGTTCCTTTCTTGCTTGCTTCCTTTCTTTCCTTGCTTCCTTCATTTTTTCCTTCCTTTTTTTCTCCATTCATTCACTCATTCATTCTTTCAGTTTCTTCCTTCCTTCCTTCCATCTTTCATTGCTTTCTTCCTTCTCTCCTTCCTTCCTTGCTTTCTTTCTCCTTTTCTTTCATAATTTTATCATAAAAACTGGAGCTTATAGGGATAGTTTGAATCGCATAGTACTGCGGGGGATCTGGTGTGTTCTCATGGGATCCTCACCGTGCTATATTTGTGATGGCGGACGATAGAGCTCTTAATTTTAATTTGATACAGCTACAGAAATGCATTAACGTTTTTTTTCTCGTATCGCTATCAGTGGTATCGCTATGGTATCGGAAAAAGAATGGCATGTCGAAACGATTCTAAAGACGTAGAAGCTAGTCGCCCACCAAGATGGTAGAAATCGAGGTGCGTCTGTTGCGAGGCTGTGTCTATTTCGCTGGCGAACCAATACGTTGTCAAATCACTTTCACGAACACAGCGAAAAGGTCAGTTTCAAACAGCGGCGTCGAGTCACGCACCAATCACGCTTTCTCGTCGCATTTCAATCGCAGAAAAGTCATGGGAATCGAGACGATCGCCTGGGCCAGCGCTCAAATACATTGCCAATGCACAATCAATGACTCACGAGTACAGATTCCCGAAGGAGCTCGCAAGAGCTTGCAAGAGACGGTGGAGAAAAGCGAAGATGGCACAACATCTTTCATGCCATCCAAAGGTCGGTATTTCACTATTAATTTCCATTTCTATGTTTTATTTCTTCATTCAGAAATAAGTAGACGTTATCTAAAGCTCCTGACGTATACCTTGACTGTGATTTTCAAACATTTTTCCTTCTATAATTTTAAAGGAAAAAATTGTAGTAACTATATACCCTTGCGCCTCATAAGGAGTTTTTTAAGTTCATTTAAGTATAGTTATAGACTTCTAAATGTTTTTTTTTATTATTTTTTAAAGCTTTGGGGGTTTTTTAATTATATTTTCAAAAGGTGAGCGTGGGCGATGTTTGCTTTCTACGAAACCAAAGATTTTATTCTGTGACCTAACGTTGGCAGCTGGCGAGTCGAAATCATGTGCGTATTTATTATTGTTTTTTGCTGACGTGTTGTTTCACCTTACAAAAGATAAGTGCAGCGTCTCTTTTTGTGCGCTTGTTATTACAATGAAATGTGTTATACATATTAAAATTTAGGTTTACATGTAATATGTTTTATCACTTAAGAATGGCAAATGGATATTTACCTTAGCCTAATTTTAGGGCAGCTTATTATTATACAGTGCACCCCTAAAGACAAGAAATCCTATTTTCAAGAACCTGGAATTTAAAACATTTCTGGGGGAGTATATTACCTTCCAGACCCTTAAGGGGCTGTTTACATGAATCCGGATTGAGTTTCAATCCAGATTGAAAAGCGATGTTTACATGGGAATTGGGTTTCTGGATTGAAATCCACCTGTCACCTGAAATCCATCAATATTTGAAAACACGCATGCATTGTTTGTTCTAGTCCTCTCTGTCACGTTTTTCATTCCGGAATGAAACTCACATCGCGTTTACATGATTCCGGAATGAGATTTCAATCCGGAATGAGAAACGAATTGAACTCAATCTGGAATGAGCTAATCTCAATCTGGATTCATATCAACAGATAAAGGGGTTTGATCAGAAGTGGGATGAGTTCAATCCGGATTGATACTCAATCCAGATTCATGTAAACGGCCCCTAATACTACATGGTGCCCATTCTGGTACCAGATCTACCACTGACATGACAGAAAAAGGACCCAGAGAAAAACTCCGAAGCACAGGAAAGAAGCACTTCTGAGTCCCAATAGCTTCAATGGACAGGCTGTCCATATGCAAGTACAGTACTAACCTGGTCTGACCAGGTGTAGTACCAAAATCCATAGCACATCTTTTCTGGAAGATAAAAGGCAGTTTTACATTGTAAAAGGAGCCAAACGTTCATGTTGCAATGGCATGTGAATGCCTTCATTGAAATAAACAGATTCAGTGGAACAAGATGTTATTTTTGAATAGAGTATGAAATGAATGTGAATGTGATATTACATGTGTAGTACATTTCATTAAAAAAGCCTTCTTTCACTGCACTCCTGAGCTTAGTGCTGGCCTTGGAAGTAAAGTTTGATGATGATTTTGAAATACCATGGACTTTTTCCACAGATTACTATGAAGACTCTGTACCATTTGATTCACCACCTTCATATCGAGGCTTAGCCATAAAGTATTGTTATAAAATAACCGTGGGAGCTGGCAGACTTCAATCTTCAACAAGATTGCTGCGATTACCAGTTAGGATATTAGTTTTAGAAGGTAAGTTAGATGTTAATTATTTGTTGTTGTTGTTGTGTGTTTCATCTGTGGTACAGTATATGTGGTGACATCATTGCCACGTGAAAAATTAAGCTTTTTTCTAGAGTTGCTGTGACAGCTTATTTCTTTTTTCAAGGTTTGAAAGAGCTGCATCATTGTGCTACAAACAATGAATGTCCATCTAATCCTTTCTTGAATGAAAGTGTGAAGACAAAAACACTCTTAGATGTTGCTTTAGAAAAATTGACCAGTGTCACCTATAAGAAAAGCCAATGTAAGTAGAATTTATCTTGAAGTACATACAGTATTTTTAAGATTTAATGGTTTGAGATAAGCAAGTTCATGAGAAGGTTGCATATTCAACAGTGGTGTAGTGTGGCCATTCTGAGGGGGGGGGGGGGGACATCACATTACACATTACCAACAAAATCAATTTTATGATCAATTTACCAACCAATCAGACATAGTTTAACACTACTCTGGCTTAAAAGTTTTTTGAATGTACTGTAGCTTAAAAAATTACTGTTCATGACCCAATGTTTCGACCCCCCGGTCCAGTGTCTTCATCAGGGGTGATCGTTGTGAAGACAGGTCCCATAATTATACTGTACTCTCATAGAACCATTGATGACGTTACCTATCAATGAGATGCAAATAGGCTTCTGGCAGTAGACCACCATCATCACGATTTAATGGAGTGTGGGTGCTATTGATGTGCCAAGCTTGAACCAAAGAATGTCTTTGGTGGTATCGTGGAGTGGTAGTGATAATTTTTGAATTATCCCATGCAATCTCATGAGAGATCTACCTATCCCATGCGTGGGATAATTAAAAAATTACATATATATGCCTTAGAAGATGGCATCCCCTTTTGAACAGTAAATATTTAAGGTGAATATATTAAAGTGAGAATTCTGCTTATCGAGTAGCGTGCCAACTATTTGCTCGACCTCCTGATCTAAACATCAACCATTTATTTATTTCCATCAGGTATAATTATATCTACGATCCACCAAATTGTGTTGAAAATAGTAAACAAATAAGTAGGTCATGCAAACATACACCGCTGGATTGCCGTACATAGTATTTTGTTTGATACTTTCAAAATTGTCTTTGGTCAAATGTTTGAGAGTTGATAGAAGAACCTTTATCTTGCATGTACTGTAATAGGATTACATATTGGCCAAGTTGGCTGAAGTTGTATACCTCTAACTTAACAACTACCTGACTTGTAATAACAACAAGCATTTTGAACTCGCCATGATTGATGGAGGCTCAAACACTGACAAACGATAGCTCGAGAGAGATGTAGTCATTTGGCGGATCGTAAGTAGACCTGATTTAAAGAAATAAGGAAGTAAATAATTTGAAAATTGCTGTTGCTTAAATAGTGAGGTTGGCAAATAATAAGGGAGATACATGTACTCAATTAGCAGAATTTGCATTTTAATATTTCCCCTCTATATATCTACTGTTCAAAATTGAATACCATCTTATGTGGCTCCATACAGTTTCTCGAAAAATGGAAAATACAAGTTTGAGAGTCCAAAACACATGATTAAACAATTCGGGAAAAGTATAAAACTAAATGTTATGCATAGTTGAACAGTCGTACAATCAAAAACTGTTACCAAATAAATAGCAACAGTTGTTGCTATGGCAACAATGACATTTCAAAATGGCTGCCAATTACCTTTCAAACTAATTTAATTCAAGAAAAACTTTGGTGACCCCCAATTTTTTTTTCATTAAAACTTTCCTGGAAATGCAAGTAATCACTAGGCTGATTTTAAAAAAATTGAAAATTCTGCAGAACAAAATTTTTTAAAAATTAACAAACATGATTTTTCTGGAAAAAAAATTATTCCTTCTACAGGAATCAATTGGCCTATTGATTACTCATACGTCAAGAAAAGTTTTAATGAAAAAAAAATTGGGGGTCACCAAAGTTTTTTTCAAATCAAATTAGTTTGAAGGGTAATTGGCAGCCTTTTTGAAACGTCATTGTTGCCATAGCAACAACTGTTGCTATTTATTTGGTAACAGTTTTTGATTGTCAGACTGTTTAACTATACATAACATTTAGTTTTGTTCTTTTTTGGAATTGTTTATGTACGTGTTTTGGACTCTCAAACTTGTATTTTCCATTTTTCAAGAAACTGTGTGGAGACACCTTAACATTTTGTCATCAATTTCTGGTAATGATTTCTCATCAATTTAGCAATTTACCAACAAATCACATTTTTCTTTGCAGAATCTCTGTTTTACCAACACATTTTTCAAAAAGTGGGGGGTGTCACCCACACACACACACATTTTGTTAGCAAAACTCAATTACATGCACTACATGTATTAGTACAACTCTTATTAGCATCATTATTTAGTCTTGTGGAATTCCTTTCTATTTAATATTTACCTGTATTTGACTATATTTTTATTATAGTAATATCTTGCAGATATATATTTTTTATTTATTTATTTATTTACAGATGTTTATAATGTGGTGAACAAAGATGGTCAAGTAGGATGTTTTATTTTATTCAAATCAGCATATAGAATAGGAGATGAAATTTTAGGTATTTTTGACTTTAGAGACTGCAAAGTTCAATGTACAAAGGTGGGTACTTGATGATAAGTGTATAATTGTTAGGGATGGGTGATACTAGTCTCCCTCGCAGCCGCTCTTCGTGTGGGGTGACGACACGAAGAGCGGCTGCGAAGGAGACTAGGGCGATACTAGTACAAAATATCAATACCAATGATACTTACAAAAGTATCGATACTTTCGATACTTGCAAAAAGTATTGGTAATTTCAATACCACTTGAGCCTGCGATGTTTTTGGTCAGTATCTATGAAAATCAGTGAATACTTCATCATGCAGGGTTGTATGATGCTGTTTTTAAATAAAAACACTGCCTCGTACCCAGGCGTCTCCACATACATATTTGCATACATATATACATTCATATTTACACAAAGTACTGCAATACTTCGTGTAAATATGAATGTATATATGTATGCAAATGTGTATGTGGAGACGCCTGGTTACGAGGCAGATAAAAGCATTTAACTAAATAGTTATCACTTATATATTTAGGAAAACATTGAACATGCACGTTGATATGGTTCAGTTTAAGATTTAAAATCATAATTGCAAATGTTTATGCAGCTGATAGACTATTCCTTGACTTGTTATATTTGTTACTTTAATATTCTTTTTATTTTAAATGTTATTTCAATCAATGTAAAAATTGAAGTATCGGTATCGATTTTGGTATTGGTATCAACCAAAATTCTTAGTATCGGACTGGTATCGTATCGAACAAAAAAAGCTGGTATCGCCCATCCCTAATACTTGTTGCATTGTGTGAAACATGAGATCTGATGCCGTTTTTTAGGAAAATTCTAGCTAGCTAGTTAGTAGAGTTAGATATGCAAATTTGAATTAAAGTGCCTATATCAGTGATGGTTGCGGATTTTGCATATTTAGGATATTTGGAACCTTCTGAGAAGATGTGTAATATATCTTTCTTTTTCAAAGAAGGAATCTGCAATGTGGTTTTTGTATAGACAAATTCCTCTAAATACCAAAGACCAATTCGGACAAGAAAGAGTTAAAGAGATAGTTTATAACTCATTCCTGTCCGGGGGCTTCCCCAGAGGTGAATAAAATCGTCTGGCGTTAGCCAGAATAAAATACCAAAGACCAATTCGGACAAGAAAGAGTTAAATTGACTTCACTTCCATCAACTTTAACGGCAAAAAAGTCCATGAAGATGAAATTTTAGGAAAGGAAGATATATTACAAATCTTCTCAGAAGGTTCCAAATATCCTAAATATGTAAAACGCCCAATCATGATATAGGCACCTTAATTGAAACCGATTGGCGTTGTGGCGGTGGGGGTGGTGTCGGTTTCCCTCTATTCAAAGCTGAGTAAACGTGGAAATGAGCGCCTTTTTATATCGGTCATCACCAATATTGACAGAGGGCAGGGATACGTATAGAGTGGAAAACTGTCTTGATTGTAGGACATGGGTAATGATTGTTTCCCAAATACATGCCTGACCATTTAATGCGCGCGATCGCCTCGACATCGTAAAATAGTAATAGAAGATCTTGTACAACTTTTTCTTGTCTTTCTTCGTTTGCAAGCCATTTCAATTTGTTTAATATGTAAATGAGATGGGCTCTGACATCAGGAGCAGGGACAATATTTTTACACAAAGCAACATCAGTTATGAAATATTCAATGTCACAAGGCGTTTTTATGTGCACAGTCTCAAGTGATTTCGTTTAACAAATTTAGAGATATAACTGATTTTGCTCTGTTTAAAAATACTGCACCCTGCTCCTGACGTCAGAGACCATCTCATTTACATATTAAACAAATTGAAATATCTTGCAAACGAAGAAAGATACAAAATAATTGTAAAAGATCTTCTATTACAATTTTATGAGTTCTTTCAAATTAGACAAACTTAATTTTTGTTGCCAATCTCCTTTTAACAGTTAGGGGCCGTTTACATGAATCCGGATTGAGTTTCAATCCGGATTGAAAAGCGAAGTCAATCCGTGTTTACATGGGAATTGGGTTTCTGGATTGAAATCCACCTGAAATCTGAAATCCGTAAATATTTGAAAACACGCATTATCAAATTTGAAGCTCGAGGAGGTTAACTCTCGTTGGCCTTCCCTACCACGTCGACAGAAATACAGCACTATGTGAAACCAGACATTCTGAAGGAGAGAAAACGGAGTGGATAGCGAGAAGCATCACTGGATTTTAACTTTGACAAATCTCTGCTTTCAATTGGTGGCCTGTGTAAAACATTTTGTCTGCCGCTTCGTTTCAAGGCTGCAATTTGGGCACTCAGCATGTCGTTTGAACGCTGGAAACGGGGATCTGATGATATTTTTATCACGTTTTTCATTCCGGAATGAAACTCGCACCGCCTTTACATGATTCCGGAATGAGATTTCAATCCGGAGTGAGAACCGGATTGAGCCCCTTAATATATCGAGCGATGTCCCTGCTGTGATCTCTTTATTACACTAATTACCACTGACCTTGCACTTTGTAGTTGGTAGTAACACTTCAGAGTGAAGAACACATATGTGAAGAGTACAAGAAGAGTTCTTCCAAACAGCTACATAGTCATACTTCATATTCGACACAGCAGGAATTCTGTCTTTATTCAAAGAAAATACAAGTTCAACTACCAATCCCTATAACAGCCACACCAGAATTTACATCTGATATTGGTAAGTGTGACTTCTCTTACAGTATACACTTACTTGTAGTACAATATGGTTGGTTGCATGGGGCATTCCTTTTCCTCATATATATTGGGTCAATAGTTACACACACCACTCAAATGATGCCATGCAAGACGAGCGATTGGCACACGAGCTCGCTCTTCCCAGCAAAGATGCCTTTTCTAAGGCACCCAACCCTTTGTGTTCAAACTAATTACAGTGGCATTAATTATAAGCATTTGTTCCCTGGGCTTTCTGGGTATCAATTAAAGTGCTTATATCATTTGTGGGGTTTTAACGTATTTAAATAGAGCAGAAAAAATCAGTTAATAAGTTATTTTACCGTTTTTGATTTAGTCAAATAGTTCCTGACACATTGGCTTCTGAACATGCCAATTCTCAAAAATTTCCGTCGTTCATTTTATCATCTTGGGGACCTGGGACTCAGGAACTAGGCAATCCAAAACAGCTACGTTTCGGCTTATTGATTCACAAAAACACATATATTTGATTGAAAAATCAAAATGTCGAGCTCACACCCGTTTTCCAGTACGCACGCGAGTTCCAACTAAGAAGACAGTCGTCTTAGGTTCCTGAGTCCCAGGCCCCCTTGCTTAAAAATGAACGACGGAAATTTTTGGCGAAAAGCCGAAATTGGCATGTTTAAAGGCTTATATCTCAGAAACTATTAAAGTAAATCAAAAACGGCAAAATAACTTATTAACTAACTATTTTGCTCTATTCAAATACGTTAAAACCCCACAAGTGATATAAGCACTTTAAGTTATGTAAATAAGCTACGCTATGTACAAATATTATGAAAGTACATGTTATGTATGAAATAACTTTTATCCTAACTCATAACCTGTCAGATTTATGTGCCGTTGGAACGATAAATTTGCGCAGTGTGCTTATGCGATTGGATATCTGCACATTTGCAGGAATTTGTACCATGATAGTCTTGATTATTCGTGTTTGGTACTTTTGCAATTTGCATGTTGCTATATATGCGCTGACTAAAAAACAGAAACTAAGTTGACTTACAGATTACCAGCAATTTGCGACTGCACAATACTTGATACTTTTTAATTTGTCAGAATATCTGAATTTTCTATATATTTATTTTCTGTGTTTAGTGGATGTGCGATGGAGATTGCATTTCGAATTTTACCTCGCCACCGCTGTGGTATCTCACAAACTTTGTGCCAAAAATACAAAACAGGAGGCCGGAGAACCCAGTGTTTGGGAAGGGCCACCATCATTGGACATTGAACCTATGACATGGGATCTTCCAGTCAAGATAGTCCCTTGTAATCCAATGCATGTGTCTGCTATCTCGCTTTTACGAACAGCATCGTCTTCCGTATTTTGAAATAAGATAATACAAATATTTTGTTTAAAGGGCACATGACACAAAAATTAAGTTTGTCTTATTTAAAAGAAGAATTAAAATGGTAAAGTAACGTCTTTTGCAGTTTTTCGTTTCCTTGCCTCGTTTTTGAGATATTTCAGTTTGTTTCGCCATAGAAATAATAGACCTATATTATATGGTTGTGATGTACTAAAGGCTTATTAACCGAGTTCGAGACAGACCGAGCGACGAAGGAGCGAGGTTTGTGCGATAAAACCGAGGGCAAATACTTTCCCGTACAGACCGAGAAAACGAGGTTAATAAGCCTTTTATTATATGGCTTTTGGTTTGTTTTCTTATGTTTTTAGTTCTACGTTTGTCTTGATCAGATGTAGCTGTTCACCTTAGGCTTTTATTTTTCGCGCTTTTAAATAAGAAGTTTTTATAAAAAGAAACACTAATATTTCAGGACGTATTATTGTTCAAAATTTTCCAACGAATATATCTAATAGGCGAATTTCAGGGTATTGCGCGCGCAACGTTTTGCAAAGAAATTGGCGGGCTCTTGGCGGGCTCTTGGCGGGCTCTTGGCGGGCTCTTGGCGGGCTCTCCACAAAGTAAGCAATGGCAAACAGACTTGCTAGCGAGCCAACAACAGCTGAATAACAGTGTTAAACATCCAGAAACTGTATCTATACTTTGTTTATTTTAAACAGTATGTTTACTTTGAGTGGTGCTGGCCAGTTTTTTTGAAAAATGATGCGCGCGCAACACCCTGAAACTCGCCTATTCGCTGTTATTTTCATTCAAATCAACTCAGTAATTTTCCCGCCAAAACTTGCAGGCCATTAAAAATGACGCAATGCCCTCTCACAGTGACGAGAGGGCATTACGGCTTTTTCCGGACCTCTCAGCAACCAATCAGCGTGCGCCGTTTGGCGTAATGACCCGAAAACAAGCTCAGACATATAATAAACGTGTATATGCCACAACATGTGACATTTACATATCAAAAAACTAGCTGAAATATCTTAAAAACGAGGCAAGGAAACCAAAAACTGCAAAAGATGTTACGTACTGTTTATTAATAAACGAGCAGGAGTGTTTTATCAGATATAAAGATACGAGGCGAAGGCGACTGATAAAATACGAACTGCGAGTTTATTAACGGCTTCAAAAACGAACCAATTGGTAAGTTCATTGGCGTAGCAAGTTTGAAAAATAACCTTGTCTAAGCCGATGTAAATCAGGAGGTATCTTTATCACATATAAAGGCACGATACGGTCACGATTTTCTTTTGTGTTTTCCTCATGAATTATTAATGAGTTTTTGAAGTTGTTATTTTAAGTGTTTTTGAGACAAACATAATTTTCGTGTCATTTGCACTTTGTAAATTCTAGCAAATTATGCTCAAAAGAGACTATATATTTTTGGAATTTTTTACTTATATACATTTTCCTAAACCGTACGTATTTCAAGAAATAAAGAATGAAAGATGAACTGAAAAATGTCATCTCCGCGAATATGTCATTTTTCAGTTTATTTTTTAGCACTTTCAAAAGGGATGGTCGGTACGAAAATGTCACTATTATCTGTTCAAAAGATGCATAGCTGTAAGATTATAGAAATTATTGTATTCAGATGTAATAATGTAAAGTTCAGCTTTTTTCCCCTTTATGGTAGTGATATAGACAAACTTGCAGTATGGTCTGGAAACTTGACGACCTTCAAAGCGCGGTAGATACCGGTCCTCTCTTTCGTGTTTTTCTTGGGAAAATGAAATGAAAATTAAGGTTTTTATATTTTTTAGATTTCCTGAATGTGATAAATAATGGCTTTAATCTTAAAATTTCGGTAGTATTTTTAAAATTTGCAAGAAACGTGTGGCAGTTTCGTCGAATTACACAATAACAATGGTTTCCCGCTCTTTTTTTGTTAACAAATCTAATAAGGGGGTGGAGGAGGTTAACTTTTTATTTTACCGTAGTTAATAGAAACTAAATTAACATGGTTTGGAAGCTCAACAAAAGTCATTTGTTCAGGTTTATGGAAATTTGTGCACTTTCGCGGTTACTGAACATAATTATTGTGTTTTCTGTATGATGAAGCAATTATCCAATAGCATTACGTTTGTGTTCAATCAACCGTACTGTTTAAATATTAATAAAGCTAAAACAAAGGAATTGTACACCTTCATGTACCTTTCAACATGAATCGTATAGCTCGATTGTTAATCGCTTTGAAGTTTGCTGGGTTTCCAAACCATGTTTATTTTCTATTAACTATGATTTTACAAGTTGTGTTTGTTCATGTGTTTGTTATAAATTCAAATCGTGTTTGCGAATACATGATTTCGAGCTTTGTGGAAAAGCTGCACAAGTCGGCAAAAAAGTTAACGCGAGGTGAAATCCAGCCCTCTTACTAAGGCTAGCTCATAAATAAGTCAAGAGCGAAGTGATTTTCAAATATTTTGGCGAGTTTTCAGACCATATTTCGATTGACTATGCTTCATGTAGTCCCATCTATATTAATAATATTTTATTTTGCAAGTTAGGAAGTTCATAGTATTTAGTATAGTTTACTCCTTCAACACAACACAACACTGAACACAACACAACACTGAACACAACACAACACAACACAACACAACACAACACAACACAACACAACACAACACAACACAACACAATACAATACAATACAACATTGAACACAACAAATGGTTGTATTTTGGTATTCTCTTTTTAGCTATAAAATATTACATTCTGTTTTCTCAGCGAATATCTATACATATACCTTTATTTAAATTACATTGTGGTACTATATACAGTACATGCGGTGCATGAAAATAAAATTATTCGAAACAAAATGTGTGTGGAAAAAAAATAACTGGCCTATTTAAATCTATACTTGGCTTTTATTCACTGACCAATGAATGTTTTTAACCCTTTCATGCGCATCGTTGTTGTAGAACAACTTTATCTTTTTACTGTGTCTAACGCCAGACGATTTTACTCGTCAAGGGGAGAAGTCACGGAAAGCTATGCGTGCATGAAAGGGTTAAAGGAAAATTTTAGTCTGTTATCATCATTGTCTGGTGTTCTGCCGAAGGCAGGTCCCTCATGACTCCATACATGTAGCTCCCTATATCTTCTGCGTCTCGCTTCGTACTAAAATAACTTCTGCCATCCTTGATGTCATCCATCGTCATTATTTTCTTTCTCCCTCTTGGTCGTTTTTCTTCCATTCTACCTTCAAGCACATCTTTCAGCAGTCCGCCATCGTCTTTCAAAACATACCCAGTCCTGCCACCTTTTCTTTCTCATCTTGATAGCTTCTCTCAGTTTGCGGGTCTCCCCAATTCTGAGTAAGACATCTTCATTCGTAACCTTTCCTGTCTGCTTTCTCGAGGGTCTAATATCTTTTTTCATCACAGGCAATCATATAGTCTGCTGCGGACTGTCCGCTCCCCCCCCCCCCCCCCCCCTCCGAAGGTGGCGACAGAATGAGAGATCTTTTCCACTCATTGCAGAAACTACTTGCTGCGAGTATTTGTATCTCATTAAAAATAACTCGCAACAAGAAAACACACACTCACTGCGTTTTTGTGTAATTTACCTGCGGGGAGAGCAAGCGGCTGTACACATGTAGGCTAGTTTTTGTGATGACTGGAAAAGATCCTTAACATGCATCTAAATCATGTGTCGGCGACGATCGGACATGAGAACCAGGCTAAAGGCAATCCAGGCTTGGTACTCTGCCTTTAGATTAGGGTTGTGCGGGTTGACAGTATGACAGTTGAGGCGCTTTGAATGAATTTATGAGAATTCGGTTATAATTATAATTCGGAAAAATATTGAGTTGAGACTTGTAACAGCATCACTTTGAACGGCCTTAGCTTGCGTGAACGGTTGCCAAGATACTATTTTGGTCCCAGGCTCTAACTTGCTATTTTCCTGCTTACGCGTCTTCATAAACTAGTAAACTAGAACTTGTTTGACCAGTTTAAAACATGACTGACTACCCCCAAACTTGGGGTGAAGATCGAGTTTATTGACAGAGTTCCACTTTTCCCCGAAGCCTGTGTAGGTTGGAAAGGGGCTCTGACTTGCAGGGTATTTGTTCGGTAAAAAGTGCTCGAAACCTTAGAAATTTTTGCCGAATCTTTTTATTTTAGCATATATTACAAGCTAGTTTATTACAGTCTTTACTTTTAAGTGCATTTGGGGGTTAAGACTGTCGCTAGCGAAATGTTGATATTGTATCTCCGGTAACTGTGTCATTTTATATAATATATGCTTATAAATGTCTACCAAAACATTTCGCCTGGCTCCGTAATTTCACTTCAACCAAACAAATATGAGTCTCAGAACACATGGTTTGAAGACCTGTAAATTTTCTTTCTTTCGTACCAAACAAGCTTTTGTTTATCGGATGCCGTGAAGAGTTCAAAGTTGTAGCGGGGCAATAAGTTCTCAATTAAGGTCATGTGACTACAAACCAACCAATGACAGTCATCGTTGCATCCAGTGAAACTCTAGGCTCGGTTTCCAGTATAAATTATCGTGACAGCCCAAAGTGGCGGTCAATGGAAAGCTATTAGAGACTTTCAGATTTGACGACGCGGGTCATTACGACGACGTCGATACCGGGTGGGGGTTGGGGAGAGAACGAGGTCGTTCGCGCCAAAAAATTGAATTTAAGAAATGATCTAAAAGACGCGTACGCTAAAACTCTTAATAATTTATCTGTTATGCCTTCTTTTAAAAAGACAAGAGAACTGTTACTTTTGGCCCACTATGATCAGTTAATAGATGACCAAGAGCTGTTGTTGTTATGGGATATCAATTCATCTAAAAACCCAGAATACCCTTATAAAAGCTACGAGAAATTCAACCTAGCAGACCAAGATCTGGCAGAATGTAAAAGCAATTTTCGTGTTGAAAAACAAGACATACCCCTTCTTTACGACGCTTTAGGAATCCCAGAGTTTTTGTGACTACCGCTGACCTGTCAGCGGTAGCCATAATGTCGGCGTGTTGCTTGCTTGCGCGAGTGTCTTCAACCGCACTTACGTCATACTCGTGCAGCCATCGCCATATAGTCAAGAAGATCGCCATTGATCGCCAAGTATTCGGGAAGTACTCGTCATATAGTCAAGAAGATCGCCATTGATCGCCAAGTATTCGGGAAGTACTCGAGTTGTTTTCGTGGCCTCGCGGGGAATAAACTAAAGTGAATCAAGTCTTTGCATTTTGGTTGCTCTCTCGATGACAGTTTTGATTTTTGAAAGTGTTAATTATTACTTTGCAAATCTTTTCTTCTTGGAACGGTTTCTGTCCACATTGATCAGTTTATACAAGGTAAGAAATAGTTTCAAAACTGTGACGTTGTTTATCTTATATACTATATACAAAATCTATAAGTACTTGGTCGGAAACAGGGTACTGTACTTATAGCAGTACTAGAAATATTCAGCTTTTGCTAGAAGTTGGGCCTTCAACCTTCTTTTATCGAAGAAACTGCTATATACCTAAATTATTTATAATGATAAAATCGCTTTATAAGTTTAATTTTGGTTGAATTGTGTGTTGTGCTCACTGGTCAGTGACTCATGTTTATACTGCATGTACACATGTATATATCATACACCAGTGCATACACTAAGAGTGAGAAGTGTGTTTTAACCAACTTCGAGCTAGATGTTTTGATATTAGAGCAAACACAACTTTCATTGTTTCGTGATCAAACAAATCAGGAAATTAATTGTTTGATCACATACCAAACCTTTGTCTCGCTTATGATTTTCCTATCTGTTTGGTTTGTGAATTATTAATGAGTTCGAGAAGTATATATCACAGTGCCCTGTATTTACACTATATACATTGTATATAAGAAATTTATGCTAGGTGGTGTTGGTGGCATAGTGGTTAGTGCACGTGCCTTTCACCTCTGCGAGCTGGGTTCAATACCTGCACGGTGCAGTTATCTGATTAAAATAATTCACCTTGGCCACATGTGAGAACAGTGCTTCCAGTTTGACTCTACCAAACACCACAGGTTTCCTCCGGGTACTCAGGTTTCCTCCTGTAGTAACACTGGACCAATGAGGGTGGGCCCTTACTGGAGCTCTGAGGATAACTGTTTAGATATAACTGATAGAGTTATCCAGTATAAATAAGGTTAGATTAATTTAGTTTAAGCAAAATATGTTGGCTGTTACATAGACATTACAAAACCTTGACTTGGTGCTTTGTTTACTTGTTTTAGGTGTTGTTCAATATCTTGTATAATGAAATTAAGAAATCAACGTTTGTGGACACCAGAGCTGCTACAGTGATCCATCCACAGAATAGTAGATACACCAGAAGTCTAACTCTTGTGAAAGTACTGAAACATTCTATAATCTACATGCCACCAATTGTATATTTTGATACTGAAATTGTTGTAAAGCTATTGTGAAGTGCTGGGAAACTTAAAGCCTTGAATATGTTGAAAGCCTTGAAATGAAGAAATATATCTGTTGAAACTACAATACTGAGTATTGTTGTTCTGTGTTATTTAAAATACTAGCAGAATCACAAAATATCAGTGATGTGCATTACACGTGAATGCCACTGACAGCATATTTATGGCAGGTAAAATGTTGTTTTGGAACACAATGTTGATTATCTCGAGTGATTAATTCTTTGAAAGTTTTCAAGGCGATAATGTATATAGATTATTTTTGTGGAAACACCGCAATGAAAATTATTTATTTGCTAACAGTTTCGGCCTGAGTCAACAGGCTGAAAGCTTAGCAAACAAATATTTTACGGTGTTTCCACAAAAATAATCTATATGTATATGATCTGGGGTGAGTTGTACAAAGCCAAGATAGCTTATCTAGTTGATAAGTTCTAGCTAAAGAACAGCACTAATCATGCTTTGAACAACCTAATATAAAATTTTATCCACTGATAAAATTTTATCCACAGTGGATAAAAGTTAAATTGGGTTGTTCAAAGCACCACTAGAGTGGTTCTCTAGCTAGGATTTATCCACCATTTTTTTGTGTGTGTCTGTGCTTTTCACACATTTTCATGCATTTCAAGTCTATATCTCGTTCTGTACTTAACAGCGGTAGTCACATGTACGCATTGCGTACCTATTTTTTACATGCTACCAGGGGACGAAATGCACCGGTTTTGAAGGTTTATGTATTGCCCTCCGACGGTTCGCATACCCATGTCGTTATAGTGACTTAATTCCACTATTTGGGAGATCTGTTCCCGAACTTTCAATGATCTCTAACCATGTTACCAATTTTATTTATGAGCTTCATGGCCACAGGGTTTCACAATGGAACCACGAACTTCTTCAACCTGATAACCTTCAACTCTATGCCAATGCAATTGCACAAAAAGGAGCAGCTCTACCTAATTGTTTTGGTTTTGTTGACGGCACTGTTCGCCCGATATGTCGCCCTGGAAAAAACCAACGATTTGTTTACAATGGACATAAACGAGTCCATTCCTTGAAGTTTCAGTCTGTTGCTTTACCAAATGGATGATCGCTAATTTGTTTGGACCAATAGGTAAAACATTAGCACACATTGAATTCAATTTAATGCAGATTTATAAGACAGTTTTAAATTTAATATATATTTTTTTAATTTGCAGAAGGAAAAAAACACGATGCGGGAATGTTGGCTGAATCTGGTCTTCTTGACAACTTACAACAGTATGCTTTTTCCCCCAACCACGAAGCGATGTGCATTTATGGCGACCCAGCATACCCCCTTCGAGTGCATTTGCAAGCACCTTTCCGCAATGCAGTACTAACAGCAAATATGGAAGCATACAACAAATCAATGAGTGCTGTTAGAGTCTCGGTCGAGTGGCTGTTTGGAGATGTAATAAATTATTTTAAATTTTTAGATTTCAAAAAAAATTTAAAAATACTGTTGAGCCAAGTTGGTAAAATATATGTAGTATGCGCAATATTACGGAACGCTCTAACATGCCTGTATAAAAATACTACATCAAGATTTTTCGAACTAGAACCACCAACACTTCAAGAATACTTTAATTAATTTTAACATACAAATATTTTAAATTTAAAAGTGTAACTCAACACAACATAAGCTCATTAAAAATGGCAACAACAATTATCACGAGTCAATAAATTTATACTGTATGTTTAGAAAAAAACTATGTATCGTTATTTGTGTACCACTTTCTCCAATAAAGACATAAATGCTTGTGTTTGCTGCTGTTGCTGCTGAATTAAAATGTTTTGCATTTGTTGCTGCTGCTGGATCTGTTTTTGTTGTTGCTCCATCATTGCTTGCATTACTTGCGCTTGCTGGGTTTGAAATAGTGCTTGTTGTTCTTTTTCTTGCTTTTTCAGTTCGAGCTCTTTGACTTTGGCAGCGTTGTCTTGATCTGCTTTGAATCTTAAGTATTCTATTGTCTCGTTGCTGTTTTTTCTTTTTGCAACTGATTTTTCCTTATCTCCATTTGCCTGTTTTCTTTTCTTCGTTTGAGCGAAGGTTTCCATTGCTGTTTGTCTGATGTCTTCGGCGGTTTCCTTACTTAATTCAAGCTTTTGATTCTTTTCAGCGATGGCAGTATTCTGCATTTCGACTGATGCACTTTCTAAGTCGCAAATCTCTTCAAGTAAAACGTCGAGTTCGGTTCTTTCGGGTGAAGTGCCAGTGGAATTTTCTTCACGTTGATTTTTTCTTTTGTATTTACTTATCAAGTTTTTCAAGTGATCTCTGACAGATCTCTTCTCAACATCAAATGTCGGTTGTGTTATGGAGTTCAGGTTTGCTGCGATTGTATCCCAAACTTTTCCCCTTTCGAAAGAAGATTTTCGCGTTTCAAAAAGCTTTGAAAGTAAAACCTCTCGGCAAAAGGCGATATCGTGTTCTTTAGTCCAAAACATTGGATTTCTACACACACAAAAGAAAGAAAAAGAAGGTCAAGTTCAAGGTCGGAATATAAAATGAAACAACATACATAAACACGAAAACACCACGATAACTACACTCTATATGCTAACTACACATCTTTACAATAGTCTTAGCACTTCAGTAAAAAGATAACGATACGAAAAAATGGAAAAATAACTGTCTGCCGATAAAAAAACTTACATCAACTTTTCAGAAGCTGAGCTTGAAGCCGAAGGTGAGACTTGTTGTTTAGAAGCCATAGCCTATATTAGCCTAAATCAAGTAAAACGACAGCAAGGAGATTATTTACGTTATTTTGTTTCAGATATCTCCAAAATTAATAAAAAATGAAGTAAAACATTGTTCATTAGTCTATAAAGTCATGTTCCACAACAAAACTTTGTAACTTACCTTAACGATTGATTTTTTCCCCAAAAGTTCTCGCGTTGTCTCTTCGACGGCAAACTACAAGAACTCACGTCGTCGACGTTAGCCTGCGTAGCCAGCGCTGGTATACGTCGACGTCAGTGTTGCCAAGTCAAGTTTCGTAAAAATCCCAGTAACGGTCTGAAAATATCCCAGGATTCCCTATTTTTTACCAAAAAATCCCAAGGTTCACAGCTTCATTTACTGACTATTTCCCAGGTCTCTATCGCCGTTTGAGCCACTGATCTCAAATAATAGACTCCTTATACTGGATAGAGCATCCGGTGCTCGCTGTGAAGTCGGAATAAATTAGCGGCGGCCATTTCAGGTGGGACCCACTTGGTTTTCATACAGCCACTTTTAGGTTCTCCCATAGCGACAGATACATGTCACAAAAATTTAGCTGGTTTTCGTTAAAAATCCGATCATTTAAAGCGAAAACCAGAGGCGAAAACTGTGATTCAGCAATATTGTGGGTCCCACCGGATATGGCCGCCGCGAGATTTTTAGCCTCACTTCCGACTTCAATTTTTGCCACGCGCGATTGAAACAATAGATGCTCTATCCAGAGGTATCATCGGTTTCAAATTATGAAGCTTAACCATCTAATAAAACCATCCCACAAGCGGGATGTTAAACTTGAACACATAAAGGTAAAAGTTCTATAGGGGTGTTGTGGTCGGGGTATGAGAGGTGGGACATTTTTCCGGAGGGTTGTGGTTAGGTTTAGGATTTCCGGATGGCGTGATTAGGTTTAGGGTTTCCAGGGGGTGGTATGGGGGTGAGGTTTCGTTTAAAAAGGTTGTCTAATCAGATGGTGGTTTTAGTAGTTGATTAAGCTTCATAATTTGAAGGAAATGATAGCTCCTATCCAGTATAATGAGTATATTATTTGAGATCAGTGGTTGGCACGCGCGGCAGCACGGGAGAGGCTCTGGGGACGAGAATGGTTATCAGTGATACTTCATTTGAATAGAGTACTTCATCTTGTCTAAATCAAACGCATACATAAAGAACGCAGGGGCTGGCTAAGGCTAGTGGAGTATGATCACTGAGTATGATCTAATGATCAAGTAAATTTAAAAATATACCATTAACATTGAAGTCAGCTTTTTAAAACCGAAACTGTTTGCTCTGGAAAAATCCCAAGAAAAATCCCAAGGTTGAATCCCTGAGAAAAAAATCCCAAAAAAATCCCAACTCCTTCAAAAAATCCCAAGATCTTGGGATAAAATCCCAAGGTTGGCAACACTGGTCGACGTCAACACAACGCGCCGAGTGCCACTGATGAGCATGCGCGTTGATTGAATCATAGCAATTTTACTTCCGGGCGGCCGCGTCCTCGGAGCACGTCGTCAAATCTGAAAGTCTCTAATAATAGGCGTACGACCGAATTTTCGAAACTTTTGAAGATTTCTTTTTAAAGATTTGCAACGTAACCGTTAGTGGCCAAGATGTGTTTTCCATTTAGCCTACTAAGTCAGGAAAGTCACTGATATTTCAGTTTGTTGATATCGTAAAACCTAACTCGAAATCAATCACAACTGCGATTTCGCCTTTGATTTCTTTCATGGAAGATGCAGTTTCTCACGTCAGTTTGAATCACGGCAGAGTTCGACGACGATTTCTAGAACGACGAAGATGCTAAAAAGCGAATTGAACCTGGTGAATGTGAGATTGTTTATTTACGTTAATATAGTTTGTGTCTTCGTGAAATGGCGGGCCTAATTGTTGATTAAAGATGTCCATAAGAAGATGTCCATAAGAAAATATTGCACCTTGTTTCAGTTCACGAAGCTCACTGAATTATAAGTCGTGTCTTTGCTGCATTTCTGCCATTTCAAACATCTGCGATTTATCGTTCACTGACTCTGTTTATAGTGTTGGTTGGATGAATGACAAAAACATATTTGCCGTGTGTAAATTATGCATTACGTCACAGACATAACAAGCCGCTCACGCGTCCAGCCGTTCGTAGAGGGCGGGTAAAGTCCCGCGAGTCGAGATAAGGCTGGAAATCGAGCCTAGTGAAACTCTAGCTATATTAAACGTAATAACAATGGTGGATGTTTCTTTTGCCAAAAGTCTTCCGAAAATAGTAAGTAAACGCCTCTCTTTCGTTCATATTTTAGTCTATTTACTATATTGTGTACATCAACTGTCTTAATAAAATTGTAATGTTAACGTATTTAATAAAGAAAATATAAGCACAATATATTTGTGTCACGAGAGAATGGGAAGTGACTCAAGTCACGCGAATTGTAATATCAGAGTTTCTACGGTTCTTGAAAAACCTGGAAAGTCTTTGAATTAGGAAAACATAATCCCAGGCCTTGAAAATCAATAGAGGTTCTTCAAACGCCTGGAATTCTCCCCCTGTACCTCAGGAATTGGGTGGCTAACCACACGTCCACACCCGTATTTGAGCTGGAAAAATCAGAACAGTTATAGTTGATTGTGAATTGTATAAATATAAAGTACAAGTAATCCAAATACGTAACTTTTTCAGTTTTTCTACGGCCAAGTGCTCAAATGTTGGAACAAGACTTACAAGAGGCAAACTTGCATGCCACCTCAAGTACGCTAGTGGCAGCACCCGAAGGTGTATGGGGGTATATATATATATATATATATATATATATGTATATGTATATATAAGGGCACCACAAAATTAGTAGCCTTACAGTTACTGAGTTTGACGATTATTGGGTCAAAAGTAAGGAATGGCAAAATAATTTTAAGTAAAATACCATATTTTTCTTTATTAATCCCATGGGGGGGGGGGGGGGGGGGGTGGGGGGGGGGAGGGAGGAGGGAGGAGGGAGGGAACTGTGATGGTTCCAGCTTGATCTGGTAGGGGGTGCTGAGTGAGCGAAGTGAGATCAGGCCTGTGGCATGGGGTGTGACTGAGGCAGGGTGGAGTGCTGCTGAGGGAGCTATGGCAGGGGTCTGGGGACACAGCCTCTGGCAAGGTCCAGGGGCCAAGCTGGTGGTGGGGCTGGGGGATAGGGGTGAAGCCTGCCAGAATTTATTTTTTATACCTATTAATACCTATGAATCATATGATAGCTAATACATATATGAATCATATATCTATGAATCATATGATAGCATGAAGTTCATACAGACTTTCTTTAATGTACTTGGATTTGACAAGGCAATTGGCACCCCCCTTG
The DNA here is from genome assembly GCA_964035015.1 of Corallium rubrum. Lineage (NCBI taxonomy): Eukaryota > Metazoa > Cnidaria > Anthozoa > Scleralcyonacea > Coralliidae > Corallium > Corallium rubrum. The sequence goes on along the minus strand of OZ036000.1, from coordinate 10,328,622 downwards.
GCTAAGGCCAGGGGGTGTGCACACCCCCCCCCCCCCCACACACACACCCTGTAAATCCATTACTGTCTAAGATGTTTGCAAGTGCCATGCTGATTGGCTAAATTAAAATACCAGCTAATGTGCCTTTGTTCAAACTTTGCTCTAACAACCTCGCACCCAGGGTCTTATGAGATAATACCCCGAGTACAAAGTTGTGCTCTAGCACAGCTGCGGACTGCCATCTTGGATTTAGGAAGTGGCCATCAAGAAATAAAAAATGATGTTGACAGACTTGAATTTAATTTAATATATAATTTGGCATTTCTGTACTGACTTTAGTTTTGACTTTTTTGAGGGCTGTATACAGTATATACTGAGCATTGTAATTGGTTTGAAATCATTGCAATAATGAAGTACATGTATATGTACTATTTACAGAATGAGTGACCATTCTGTATCGAGGTATACAGACACAAGGCAAAGCCAAGTACCTGTATCCTGAGACAGAAAGGACACATTCTGTAAATTACTTCTAAAACAATCTACATATTTGGTAAGTTCATTGGCATAGTAATTTCTCTAAAAAAAGACATCTAAGTCGAGAAAATCAAAGCTTTAGTTTATGTAAATCAAGAGGATTGTATTAGACCCTCATTAAACATGGATTTTCTTTGTGTTTTCCTCATGAATTATTAATGAGTTTTAGAAATAGCTATACAATATACCTGTAGTCAATTAGACCTGTCACTTGTAAATATTATTAAAATTTTATAGGAGCTGCATGCTCATCTTAATGGCTCAATCAGCTCAAATACAATACAGAAATTAATCGAATACAAAAAGTCGAGGATGAAAAATGGTTTTATTGTTCCCAAGGAGTGGGAATGTTCAATAACAGGAAATGATAAAAGGACATTAGAACAGTGAGTCAGTAATGTTTTTCTAGAAATATACATTAATTAATAATTAATTAATAGTTAATAATTAAAATTATTAATTATTAATTACTTAATAAGTAACAATTAGCAATTAAAATAAGAAATAAAGTAATTGATAAATTATTGATTTTTGTCATGAATATTAATGATTTAATTGAGAAGTGTGTATAATGATGAATAATTAATAAATTATAATTAATTGTTAACAATTAAAAAAAATGATAATTTACAATTTATAAGTTAATAAATTAATTAATAAATTACTGAATTATTGCATGAATAATAATAAATAATTAATAAATTATAATTAATAATACTAATTACTAATTACTAATTAACAATAATTAAAAATAAATACTAATTAACAATTGATAATTAAAAATTGATTATTAATAATCTACAAGTTAATAAATTGATTAAAAAATAAATTATTACATGAATTATTAATGCCAAGTTTAAGAAGTGTGTTTATTGACGTTACTACTGTAAACTAGGTGCTTTATGATGTTCAAAATTGTTCATACATTAGTTGATGACCCACATTCATTAGCAATGGTGAGTTCAATGTGATAATTGCTTAAAAATATTAACTATTTAAATTGTTTAATACTGAAAATGAGGTCTTATTATGTCATTGTGTTTGGCAACTGTACCATCTGTGACAAATACACGCATAAAAATGCACAACTTGTTCACAGTTGTCAACAGGTGTGAACACTGTTGTTCTGCTTGCCGTGAACAATGTTGTGCTGCTCGCCGTGAACAAGTTGTCAACAAGTTGTTCACTTATGGTTCGAACAACTTGTTCACGGGTAAATCAACAGTCATGAACAAGTTGTTCCATCAGCACATTTTTATAGCCAACAACGTTGTTCACACATGATACAACATGTTGTAACAGCATGATGAAATAACAACGATGAACAACAATGTTACAACAAGGGTGAACATGGTTGATGTATCAACACGTTCTTCAGTTGTTACAACATGCATGAACAATGGTTGTTGTTTCATCAAGCAGTAACAACTTGTTGAAACAATGATGAACAATGTTCATTTATCATTGAAATGAATGTTGTTCACATATGTCAACAAGTTGTTACAGCATTGTTGCAAGTTGTTGTAAGCATTGTTCAGGCAACAATGCTGTAACAACTTGCGAGATTTTTACACATGTACAAGTGATTAATTTTTGGCTGTCTCGGATTCAGTGATTTCTTAATTATAATTTTAAGTTTGTACTGTAGGCTACAAGAGATGTTCTGAAGGAATTCTATGAAGATGGTGTTTATTATTTGGAGCTAAGAAGTACACCTAGGGCAAATGAAGCAAATAGTGAGTCACATGACATAACCTAACTACTGTATATAATCTATCAGCTATTAGGACAGGGGCGTCAGAGCGACATTAAAAGTGGGGGGCAGAAAATTTTTAGGGGGGTCCAGGGGCATGCTCCCGCGGGAAATTTTGAAATCTAGAGTCTCTGAAATGCCATTTCCTGCATTTTAGGACAAGGATTTACAGAATTCTAAAGGTCAAAAAACGTTATAAAATACTCAAAAGACAACACTTTTCCAGACATTGAATATCTGCATTCAAATTTCTTTATTATATCTTTATTCAAAGTCCTGGGTTAGCTAGGGTTATAGTGTATTGTGTTGGGTCAGGCTTACAAGAGGTACATTTAAAAGCAGAATTCAATATATAAAATATATGGTATGTCTGCAAATTGTTTTCTTGTTGATTTTATTAATCATAACTTTATTACTGCCTGGCCTTGTTTATTACTGTACTGTCCTTGTTAAAAAGTGGGGGGGGGCTCAAACATATTCTCCCCCCCCCCCAAAAAAAAAGAAAGTGGGGGCCACCCCACCCCCACCCCTTCCCTGCTTTGAATGCCCCTGCACTAGGACATTTTACTTATCAAAGCCAGACAGTGTATGGTTAACTTACTGCATGCTGAATTCTTTTGCATTTCTCATCATTCTTTTAAACTTAATTCCTAGAAATGACTAAGAAAACTTACATTGAGACTGTGCTGGAAGCAATTAAGGAAACAACACAGGAAATAGACCTTATTGTAAAGTACATATCAGAATTAATTTTTTGGAAAAGTTAAAATGATGAAAACAGCTCCCGTAGGATTTTCATGCTAAAGTTGATTATTTTCTTCTTTTTTGAGTTGACTAGATGTCAAACTATCAGAAATTGATGGGTTCAAATTTTTGACCTCTCAATATACAGGGGGGTTGAAAGCTTGGAAAATTTGAACTGCATTGTCTGATAGTTGTTGCCTAGTCAACTCAAAAATACTGAAAAAAGTTAAAAAAATTATTTAAGTTATAGTACTGCACATTCAGTAGAGTTTTTTTATTTAACTTTTTTGTAACCTATTATTGACATCCAATAACTGTACATGCATATTTTTTACATTGTCGATTAAATGATGTATTACTTTGACTTGAAATAATCCTTTTTTCCAGATTTTTATTCTCAATAGACCGTTCTCAAAGTATTAAGGAGGCAGAAGATACTGTGGATCTTGCTATTGATTTTAAAGAGAAGTCAGATGGACTAGTTGTTGGTGTTGATTTAAGTGGTGACCCCAATGTGAGCATATGGTAGTTGTTTGTACATGTCTAAAAAGCAATTTTTGACATCACACTTAAGTACTGTACATGTATATGTACTAGCTATTCTAATAATAATTGGGGACTAATTATCCTTATTCACAGCCAGTGGCTTGATTTATATGATGATGCAGATCAACATGACAAAGTGAAAAGCTAGTCTGGTTTAGACCATGTATGTGACACATGTTAAACCATAAAGCACAGCACGTAAGATTTAAAGTGCTTATGTCACAAAATATTTTTTTTTAACTTTTGAGTAGAGGACCAAAAGTTAGTTAATAGATTCTTTAACATTTTTCGGTTTTCTCTTTTCATTCGCGAGATATGCGGCTCTAAACAGCAATTTTCGTGAAAATGTCGCGTATCAACAAGAGTCTGGGACGAGCGTGGTGTGACGTAGCTTAAGGGACTTATTAATTTCTCAATAGCTTTTTAGTACTCCTTTGCATGTGAATTCGAACCTCCGTCCATTATTAAGCTACGTCACACGGCTGTCGCCCCAGACCCTTTTCCGTTTTTTTCTCGGGCGCGACAATTTTTTGCTAAAAGCCAATTTTTCAAGGTTTAGAGCCGCATATCTCGCGAATGAAAAGAGAAAACCGAAAAATGTTAAAGAACCTATTAACTAACTTTTTGTCCTCTACTCAAAAGTCAAAATATCACTGGCATGTCTGTGGGTGGGGTGGCTGTGCCCTCTATTTGCAAGACGTTGGAAATTTTCCAGACCAAGTCCTCTTGATTCTCTCAGATAGCACTTATTTGGGTACTAAAAGACTAATAAAGAGACTTTCCTGTAGAGAGACCTCTGCCAGCAGGGAACATGATCAGTGCCATAATTAAAATAATTATCACTGATCTCAAATAATAGACTCATTATACTGGATTGAGCATCCGGTGCTCGCTGTGAAGTCGGAATAAATTAGCGGCGGCCATTTCAGGTGGGACCCACTTGGTTTTCAACAGCCAATTTTAAGTTTTCCCATAGCGACAGAAACATGTCACAAAAATTTAGCTGGTTTTCGTTCAAAATTCGATCATTTAAAGCGAAAACCAGAGGCGAAAACTATGATTCAGCAATATTGTGGGTCCCACCGGATATGACCGCCGCGAGATTTTTAGCCTCACTTCCGACTTCAATTTTTGCCACGCGCGAAACAATAGATGCTCTATCCAGTATAATGAGTCTATTATTTGAGATCAGTGATAATTATGCATTAGGCTCGGCACATGAGAGAAGTTCGACACATAAGAAGTTCGACATGAATCTGAATCAGAGTCGCTCCAACGTCGCATACTAATGCGATAGGCCTTGTCGTTCCAAATACAATCTGCCGTTCCAAATACAATCTGCCGCTCCTAATACAATCTGCCGCTCTTAAGGTCTTCGTATAGGTTTTCAGGGTCATTTCTGTAAAGCGCTCTCAATTTGTCAGAATTTATGCCACAAAAATAAAATAGATATCGTTAATAGAAAGCTATGAATTTGTAGAATGCAATGGTGTCTTTGGTTTCGCAATATGTCGGGTTTTGCCGATTTTATTGACGACCAAAGTTAAAAATGCTGTTTTTCGACCAACATTCGGACAAAATAAGTCATAAATTCGAAACCAGGGCCAGGCAATAAATAAAAAAACGCTGCCACCGTTTTGCTGGATATTTATCTCGGAATCGAACTGCGAAAAATTTTTTTGAACAAAATGAAACCTTAAGTCGCCCCAAGTGAAGCCCTCGGGTTTTAATTAAAAAATTCACAACTATTAACAGTTTGTGTTTATCGCGAAACCGAAGACACCATTGTATTCTACAAATTCATGGCTTTCTAACGATATCTATTTTATTTTTGTGGCATAAATTCTGTCGAATTGGGAGCGCTTTACAGAAATGACCCTGAAAACCTATACGAAGACGTTAGCTGATTGATTCAAATGTCGCTCTTCTGCCGCACTTACAGTAACGCTTGTATTAGGTTCGGCGCATGAGAAGAACGACGTTTGAAACGGGCCTAAACGGGCCTTCGTGGAGGAAAAAAAGCTGGAGAACTTATACTACATTGTACCTTAGACAGAAAAAGTGAAAAACCTTCAAAGAACACGTGAGACCAACAATAACTCTACTTACATGGGTCTATAGCCAGTCACCCAAAACTTTACTTTTAGGTTGGAAATGCTGAAGACTTCATTCCATGTTTATCTCGGGCAAAATCAGCAGGATTAAAGTTGGCCCTCCATGTTGCTGAGGTATGATATCAACACAGTATTATATCTGGAGAAATTATCATTGCAGGCCTAATCAATTAATACAATATCCTCCAGGTCCCAAATTGTTCTGAAACAAAACAGTTGTTAAAATTCCACCCAGATCGCATTGGTCATGGCACATGTATTCACCCTGACAAGGGAGGAGATCTCCAATTGGTTGACTTAATGATGCGCTCCAGGATTCCAATAGGTAAATTGTTTGCATGGCCCATTTAGACCCCATCCACACGTATAGAGCGTTTTCACTCACGTCATCGGTGGCCCATTGGGGTGGTGAAACAATACGAAATATTTGAATAAGAAAGAGCTAATTCCCATACCGTACACCCATTTCATTGTTTTGGTACACCAATATGGCCGCCGTGACGTAAGATGAAAACGCTCTATACGTTTTCCTAGCGTTTTCATATTGTTTCAGGTAATAGACCATTGTTTTCTGCTCCCTTGAGGACCGAGAACAATATAAAAACGCTATGAAAACGCATTCGTGTGGCATGTCCACACGAATGCGTTTTCATAGCGTTTTTATATTGTTAAATTTTCAGCATATAATATTATAATTAAGCGTACTTCATATTTTTTGCATATCTTGGTTCATGAATATATTTTAGAAGGTCCTTGAATGTCTGGAAAAGTCTTTGAATTTCATGTTCTTTGAAGGGTGGGAACCCTGTAAAGGTGAAGAACAGTGAACTGCAAAGCCCAAACTAACTTTTTCTTATGTGATAGACAGTGCTAGTTAATTTCTCTCATCCTAACATTCCTTTTACAAGAAAACAAATACTCTGAATAACTTGAGGAAATTATGATATTTGATCCTACTCCGAGTTACGAATCATACTGGGTAACTAAAGCCCGTTCTCCACTAGGCGAATTTGTTCGCGCGAAGCGAATTCTCCGGCAATATGATTGGCAAGTAAGAAAATTGGCGCGAAAACTAGCAGCACCAACCAATTATATTGTATGAACGGGTATTTCGATTCGATTCGCGCGAACAAATTCGCCTAGTGGAGAACGGGCTTAAAGCCGGTTTTTCACTACGCGATTTTTTTCGCGCGAAGCGACTTTCTTTTGTCCGAATTCAATAGATTTATGATTAGTTCCAGCTCAGAGCTCATGAGGCGAAAGAAAAAGTCGCTTCGCGCGAAAAAAGTCGCCTAGTGGAAAACCAGCTTAAGATCCCATTTAGGCCAGGGCGATTACATGGACTGGGCTGGCCCGGTTAACCGGGCTATAGCCCACTTTATATATATGGCAAGCGGGCTAGCTCGCGGTTTGCCGGGATCCCGCAACCTGGGCTGAAAAACTGTTGAACTCGCTTCGAACGCGTTCGTTTGCTTGACTGTGTGAATAATGCACCTATCAATTGAAAGCCCGACTCCCCCCACCCCAGGACTGGGTGGGGATTTGATTTCCTAAAATTTGACTTTGCATAAAATGCTTTCAAATGCTATAAAATTCCCCACATTTCCCCCACCTTGTCCCGGGGTGGGGGGAGTCGGGATTTCAATTGATAGGTGCATAAATAGTGCTGAAAGGAACTGAAATAGAACATCGACGTTGTTTGTGTGTTTTGTGATCAAAGCGAAGATTTAAGAAAATTAATTTAAGACTTTAACAATCTTTTTATTAATTGATGGGCTTACAAAATATATAATAGCCTAACTTTGCCCTTATTTACTTGATAATTGCGAATTTCGGCCTGAAATCATCCCGGCTTACCAGGCTAGCCCGCTCCATGTAATCGTTTCGTAAACGCATCCCGGTTAACCGGGTTGGCTCGGTTAACCGGGTCAGCCTGGTCCATGTAATCGCCCCCCTTAAGGCCCATTTCCACTCAGGAAAATTTTCCTCGGACAGGACATTTTCTTTTGTCTCAAACTCATTAGTTCTGCCCAAGAGCTCACAAGACAAAGGGAAATTTCCTGTTCGAGGAACATTCTCCTGAGTGGAAATGGGCCTTTACACTAGAGCAAAAGTTTTCGGATTCGTGACGAATCTGGAACGTTTTGCTGTAGTACCGGATTCGTTTTGCCGTTTACACACAAAAGAATGAATCCGAAATAAAAACTTTCTGGTTTGATCACGTATCCGGAGATTTCGAATCCGGAGAAAAATGTAGAAACTTCGTATCCGAATACTTTTAAATCCGAGACAATACGTAGTGTGAATGGTTATTCCGATGAATTCGGATGCAGCATGCTCTTCCGCTCGCAGTCATATAAGGTTGCGGTGGAACCAACATGGTGAGCATATTAGCTAAAGAAATTCGGAGTTTAGTGTAAAGGGTTTCAACGAGTGCGATTGAATGTTTTTTTATTGAGTAATGCAGGGCAAAAGCCAAAAGTGTTCTTTATGAAATCGGTTCACAATTCAAAATGAAGGCAGTGACTGATGAAACAGCGATTGCGAGTCCCTCAAGTGGCCTCAACCTCCCAATGTGGGTGAGCAGCGGCTAGCATACCGTAAATGTTTGATTTAGCGCCGCGGCGCTTATTAAAATTTTCCATCTTTTGGTGCGGCGCTTAATCGAGAGCGGCGCTTAATCGAGAGCGGCGCTTATTAAAAAAAGTTGACAAAATGCTCATAACACAACTTAATTATCCATAGAAAAACCCAATAAATTTAACCCAATAATTTTCATAATACCCAATAGCACAGTAAATTCAAAAAAGAACGTCAACGTCCTGGTCATCGCCTTCTTCATCGTCGTCTATCCATAGATGTGGATCAGAGCCATCTTCCACACTGTAAATTCAAAAGAGTCGTTTCGACCCCTTCAAAGGAGTCGTTTTTGTGACCCCAGGACGACACCTTCGAAGGCGTCGTTTTGACTCCTTCAAAGCCTACTCTTGCGAAGAGTCATTTGTACTCCTTTGAAGGAGTCATTTTTACCTTTTCAAGGGTAGTTTAAAAACTCTTCAGGAGAGTTATTTTGACTCTTGCGCAGCGTCAATTCTACTATTTTAGACTCATTTCCACTCTTTTGAAGGAGTCATTTCGACCCTTATTTTCGGTAAATTCTACTCTCATTTTGGGGTCGTTATAACATCTGAATCAGAGACTTCAAAGGGATTTGTGTCCGGCTCTTTTAGGATGGACAGCTGCGATCGAAGTACCTCGCGACCTTGACCGGCGAAAAACTCCAGTGATGTATTAAAGATATGTTGATATGTTAGCGTATCGGTTTGTGTTTTTTTGCTGATTCATCTTTTTCGAAGGTGCGGCGCTTAATCGAGAGCGGCGCTTATTAAATTGTCCTGCTTCTGGATGCGGCGGGAGCGGCGCTTAATCGAGAGCGGCGCTAAATCGAACATTTACGGTATGTAATAAAATGAGAAATCCTAAAATTAATTTGTACTATTCTGAAATTGAGTTGGAAATTTCTGAAATTCACTTGAATTATCTGAAATTCACTTGCAAAGTTCTGAAATTGATCTGAATTATATGAAATTCGTTTCGTTACCAGAAATTTGGGACAAGATGGTGGCGCGCGTGCGTATTAAGGACCATAATAATGGAGATTCTCAACAGTAAATAATAAGGAGAGCACATAATAATTCAAATTTTGCTTAAACGGTGACATATTTGTTCTTTGCCCGACTCCATTTGACTTCAGCATGGACTAAGAAACAGTTATAACAAAAAAACATTTGCTTACTTCGACGACAAAGTACTTCCCTAGCTCGTCTTATTTTTGCACTGAAAGCGCCACTATCCATAGTGTTAGCCATAGTAATCTTTGCAAACAGGTTCTAGAAATTGGCCAAATTGACCAACAACGTTACGGGCGATGCAAAGTGCCCGACTCGCGTTGCTTTCGGCATGAGTCAGTCTACTTCGAGAGCACATAAAGGTCCTCATTTGTCTCTAGCATAGTACTTCCAAAAGCGTTTGAACTTGCTTGATTTCACAATCCTTTTCGTGCACGATTTAGGCGAATTCTAAAGAACTCAATGACCTGAATAATGAGAAACACTAGAATACAGTAGAATCACACTCATTAGAAATTCTAGAATACATAATTATATGATTAGGCGAATATAGCCGCTGATCGAGAGCAGCGGCACAAATGACCCAAATTTCTGGTAATGTGGAAGTTTCTGAATTTGACCTGAAAAAGATGTAGTTGAGGAAATATTTACATTATAATTTCTGTATTTCTATCTTTTGCTATAGAATCATGTCTAACTTCCAATGTAAAAACTTGCACAGTAACCTCGTACGAAGATCATCATTTTAAGCACTGGTGTAAAAACAATTACCCAATCGTTATTTGTGTAAGTTTTTCCACAATTTCATGCAATCATGAATGTTATCATTCTATTTTTTGTTTCTTAGACCCCATTTACACCGCGATGCCGGTACAATTTGAAAACTGAACAAAATCATGCCGGTATTCAAATACAGCATATAACATTTCATGTTATTTTTGTGCCGGTATCGTGTAAACGCAAGGCCCAAACGGCATGATGTTGTTCCGTTTTCAAATTGTACCGGCATCGTGTAAACGGGGTCTTAGAAATTAAATTGTGCCTATCTCAAATGTGGGCATATTTTACATATTTGTAATCTTTGGGTCCTCCACAGAAAAATGGCAATAGATTTCATCTTCATGGACATTTTCGTTACCTTAAATACTTACCGAAAGTGACATAGGCGCAGAGTATGGGGGGGGGGGGGGGGGGGGGGGGCTGAGGGGCTTTAGCCCCCGGAGAAATCTCGGGGGGGGGGCAGGGAGGCTGAGTCCCAGAAATTTTGCAGCAACTATTCACAAATTATAGGTTACTCATTAGGCTAAAGTAACTGTTACAGCCTCATTCCTGTCAGCCAAAAGCACCCATATACAGTGATAAGTCAACCCAGTAAACACAACATCGAAAAATTGTTGAAATGTGTTGCATTTTAACTAGTTTTTATGACATTTCATGACCTTCAATGTTCTTAAAAATCACCCCTCAGAATGCAGGTAATGGCATTTCCAAGACTCTAAATTTCAAAAATTTTCGGGGGCACATGGACCCCCGGACCCCTTAGAAGAGTCCCTTCTTGTAAACGTCCCCCGGGAAAGTTCTTAAAAAGGCCCTGTTCCACACTTCAGCCCCCCTAGACGAAAACAAAACTCTACGCCTATGGAAAGTGACATATCATTGAAATAGGGATAAGCTTTTAGAAAGAGTTTTACTAGTTTTCAGTACAATATAGAATTACACGTCTTTCTCGTTATTTCTAGTACTTACGCAGTGCATAAGTATTATGTAGTGTTGTAATCACTGTTTCTTCGAATTCCAAAAGCTCGTTCCTTTTTTCCTTTTTTGACTTCACTTCCTGTAAGTAGTTACTACTGTATAATAAGTAGTTACTAACTTTGACAGCAAAAAATTCCATGAAGATGAAATTTTGGAAGGTCAATTTTACAAGAAAGGTCAAATTTTAATTTTACTCAGGAGAACACAAAGATTACAAATATGTAAAATTCTTATAGCCACGCTATGTTAATAGGTGAGATATCATATAGGCACTTTAAACTAAGTCTTTTTTCGGCTTTATTTTTTAGACTGATGACAAAGGAGTCTTCTCGTCTTCTCTCTCACAAGAATATGTTATTACAGCAAGATCTTTTAACTTGAGTAAATTAGACTTGTGGAATTTAAGTTTTGATAGCATTAACTATATTTTTGGACAAACGGTTGTGAAAGAACGACTCAGAGTTATGTGGAAAACATGGAAAGCCGCTCAGAACGATTTTTAAACGATTACCTGTAGTTAAAGTGCCACTAACCCCCAAATTTTTTTTTCGCAAATCTAAAAGCCCTTATTGAGTGGATTAGTCCAGTGAATAAATTATTGGTATTGGACATTTCTTTGGTCTTCTGTAGACCACCAAAGTTGCAAAAATTGGCATATGCATGTCCCATGGCGGAGAAGGAAAGGGAATGGGTATATTCCTGGTGTGACGTCAGACAAGCCAAACAAGGAGCTCATTTGAGCTCTGTCTGCTGAATGCCTAGAATTTTTACATTGAGTTAGTTGGGAAAATGACTTTTAACTCAAAAAATTCTATGTATTCACCAGACAGAGCTCAAAGAGTTCCTTGTTTGACTTGTGTGACGTAACACCAGGAATATACCCATTTCCTTTCCTACTCCGCCATGGGACATGCAGATGCAACTTTGGACGTCTACAGAAGATCAACGAAACGTCCAATACCAATAATTTATTAACTGGCCTAATCCACTCAATAAGGGCTCTTAGATTTGCGAGAAAAAGTTTTTGGGGTTAGTGGCACTTTAAAACTAAAGTTAAACATAGCTAGTTTAGGCCAGTTTTTAAACCTGTTAGAATATCATCAGAAACTGAACTAAATTATATATATACACAAAACAACAGTCGCATACCTCCACCAACGGGTTATTAGACATGTTTAAAAAGAAAACGAGCCATCCCGCTAACAGGCTAGCTTATGTATGAATAAGCTATTTGAGATATTAAGTGAGTAAAGTAGTATATATACATATATATAGAGTGTAGAATATATACATTTTTAGCATGTTCTAAGGATTTGAGGTGAAGGAAAATTCGAGTGTAGAATATGTACATTTTACCAAACCGGGACCAGTTGCGAAAAATGCAACTACGCAGGCCTTCCGGCAGGAATTGAACCCACGACCTTACGATTCTAGTGCAATGCCACAGAATAAAGACTATACAGAAGGGCCACTTAGCGGTACAACGTGTCCTCGTATTTTTATGCAAAAATATGCAGTTTACTGCTTATTGGCCAGAACATGCAGTTTACTGGCTGAGCAACATGCGTAATGCGACATGCGCGGAGACAAAAACTTCAAAGGTTCCGACCCGAGTGGCCCTTCTGTAGTCTTTATTCTGTGGCAATGCTCTGACCACTGAGCCACGGAGGGTGTTGCCGAGAGCTTGATCGCGAGTTTCATATATATGATGAGGTGGTAATGCCAGGAGAGAATTGGGTATATTATAAGTAATATTGGGCATTTCACATGATTACATAGCATGATCTAAGGATTTGAGGTGAAGGAAAATTCGAGTGTAGAATATATACATTTTAAGACCAAACCGGGACCAGTTGTTCAAATCGTTAGAACATGCTATGTAATCGATAATGTCATATAAAGTAGGCATGCAATATGCTATAAATTACAATACTTTGGGTCTATACAAAATGCCTCCAACTTGTTTTTACATTTAGGACTTGTTTATACAATTAATAAATTTAAAGATATTCTGCCGTGTATCATTCTATGTTCTGGTTTGCTTTCAACAAAATTATGTAATTTATGGCTTTCAGATACTTGCCTCAAAATGCCTAGAAATCCAAAATGTTCTGGGGGAGCATGCCCTGGATCCCCCAAGACCCTGGCAACACCACTGTGGTGGAGGTAATGTCATGCAATTTAAAAGATGACAGAATTCATGAGTTTCAACACTTCTGATTCAGTAAAAATAGAGAAAATCTGGTAGTATTGTATTTATCTTAAATCCTATTTTAGTTTAAATACATCAACACTAAATAAAGTTATTCATTCATTCATAAACAAGAAACCTGCTTTTAATAAGTTCTCAAAAGAATTCAATATCAATCTTATATAAAAGAGAAATGAAAGAGCTTCACAATTAAAGTCAAATAATTATGTAAATAATTTATTTTAATACCTAAAATATCAAAAGTTAATAAAGATGTAAAATTCACTCAGTGACATTACTGATATGTCAGGCCTAAAGGTCAGATCTGATTGTTTTTCCGTGCTATTAAAGTTCACACAGTTACTGAAGTACCAGAATGATTTGCCAGAACCCGCTATTAGTGCTAGGATACTGGCAAAGCATTCTGGTAGTTATAGTGACATGACACCATTGTACTGTCTGTTACTATGCAAACGGATGAATGGATGATTAATTGCAAAGAAAGCTGTCATAATGATAATTTAGTTCCTGATGATCATGACAGTCACCCCCTTCTATAGTCAGAGAGGGAGGCAAAACTTAGTAGTTTTTGACTTAGTGAGTTTACAAAACTTAGTTCTTTTCTACTTGTCCAGTATAGACCACTTTCATAATAGCGACTAATTTGAATATTCTTTTATGTGCATCTTAATAAGCCTTTCTGGCCTCATTTGTGTTTGTAATTCAAAAGAATCTTTGCTTCGTAACGAGGCCAGAAACGCTAATTTAGATGCACATAAAAGAATATTTAAAATGGTGGCCATTATGAAAGTGGTCTATCGTGGACCCATAGTGGAAAGTTCATTTTTCACCCACTGAAGATTTACACCAGTAACTTCCAGTAAGCCAGAATGGTAACACCAGTAAACCAGAATGGTATTTATCGGACCACCAATATATGTCGATGTGATTGGCCAATAACTGATCAACCTGAAAGTAGCTGATTATTGTCAGCTTTTACCAATTAATTTATGGTTATTGGCTCATCCCTATACACCAGTGAGTTTTTTTTTAAAAACATAACTAGACTTGTTTTATGTCAAATTTTGCCTCATCGGTGAAATTCAATCTACAAACTTTCCAGTCTGTTAGTGAACATTCTGCAATATACTGAATATAGCTCTACATTTTCTCACAGGGTACGGTGGACCTTGGTATGGCTACGTCTAATGAGTGCCTGGTGTAATTGACATGGAATCCCACATGGCCCATGGACTATAGCTAGACCTGTGTTGGTCACCAAAAACATCTGTCAGACCCTTGTCCTTTAGCATATGTCTCCCCCCTTCCTGGGGGGATTAGACTTCTTGTGCTGCAACACATGCTTCAGTTAAAAGTTAAAATCATGGCATTAAATTAAAAAGCCCAGACTCCAATGTCTGGCTTACTGTATATATAAAAGTTAAAATCATGGCCTTAAAAAAGTCCAGACTCCAATGTCTGGCTTACTGTATATATATATATATATATATATATATATATATATATATATATATATATATATATATATATATATATATATATATACACATATATATATGTCCTTCCTAATCCTTCAAGTTCCTTTTCCAGATCACTTTCCCTTTGCAATTTCTTTTGTTGCTCATTTGTAAGTTCCTTCACTTCCCCACTATCGATCTTGCTCTGAAGATCTTTGATCTGCCTTAGTTTCTTTTTCAAGTTCTTAACTTTCTTGCCACCAGCTTCATCGTCCAATGTCTGTGGCTTATCCTCGTCCTTCACTGACACGGTAGCACAAGATAAGATCTGTCAGACCCTTGTTCCTTTAGCATATGTTTTCCCCCTTCCATATTGTCATTTTTAGACTTCTTGTGCTGCAACACAAGCTTCAGTTAAAAGTTAAAATCATGGCATTAAAAAAGCCCAGACTCCAATGTCTGGCTGGCTATATATATATATATATATATATATATATATATATATATATATATATATAAGTAGGTAGGTTAAATACATATGAAAAAAGTGCTCAATACCGAAGTAGAGCGAAATAGTAAAATAGGCACACTTAGGTTACTTCATTTAAAACTTTAATCACGACAAATTTGTTTCGTATGACAAGCGGAGCTTGCCACACTCATCAGGTGATTATCGCGATAATCACCTGATGAGTGTGGCAAGCTCCGCTTGTCATACGAAACAAATTTGTCGTGATTAAAGTTTTAAATGAAGTAACCTAAGTGTGCCTATTTTACTATATATATATATATATATATATATATATATATATGTATATATATAGCCAGCCAGACATACTGTATTATACTGTGTATATATATATATATATATATATAAATTATTATATATATATACAGTATAATACAGTATAAGGTTATGTATACTGGCTTAGTGTGTCTATGTCCTGTCTAAGCCCTCAAGTTCCTTTTCCAGATCACTTTTCCTTTGCAATTTCTCTTGTTGTTCATTCGTAAGTTCCTTCACTTCTCCGCTATCGATCTTGTTCTGAAGATCTTTGATCTGCCTTAGTTTCTTTTTCAAGTTCTTAACTTTCTTGCCACCAGCTTCATCGTCGTCCTTCGCCGACACGGTAGCACAAGATAACGACACTCTGACTTCTTCTACGCTGTCGTTTTTAGTCCCTTCCTCGTAACCCACCATTTGCTCTCTCTTTTCCTTCCTTTGTTGCTTTTTCTTTTCGTTTTTCTTGCGGTTTTTGCTGATTTTCGCAGCTTTCTCCTCGCCAGCTGGCCCAGCTTCCCCCGCTCCTGGCGGCAATGTGGGTATGCTTTTCAACCATTGTTTGCCCTTACTCTCGTACTTCTCCGCTTCATCTGGAGGAACGTACCCTTCCTTTACTCGTCTGGCTTTTCTCCACGTCCCATCGGGTCTTCTTGTTGCTGGAATCCAACCGCTTCCAGGTGCCTCTTGCGATTCCGCCATATTGAATTTTTCGAATGTACTGGGGCGAGAACGAGCGACCGGTCGACTGGTCAGTTGTGCCACAGGCAGCCCAAGCTGCCCAAGTCCCACGTATTTTCGTAACGTACGCAAAATTTGCTTGTGTTCAAATAACATTTTCTTTTTGGCGTACCATTCAGAATCTCTTAATTTTAGCATTATTGTGTAGCTCACACAATCAACAAACTTTTTACAGTCCAAATGAAATACACTTCCGCTTCTGTAATTGGTTGTGTGTTGCTACTGTATTTCTGAGCCGCCCCACTGAAGCGCGAGGAAAGTCTTGAAAGTCGCCAATTCTTGATGTATATTCATCTGCTGGTATTGTTTGGAGATAAACATCCATTGTATTATGATTAAATGCCATTTAAAACTAAATTACGCTATTTTTGTACAGTTTTCAACACTAAAAAATTTTCTCAGGCTTCGGTAGCATCTACAGAACTTTACAGTAATACGTAGACTTGCTCCAAGTCTCTGCAACGGCAACGGATTACAGATCTAGCCTGGACCTGGCCTGGGCCCGGAAAACTAGGCCGACAAAAGTAGCTGGCCTGAGCCTGGCCTAGGCCTGGCCTGGGCCTCGTCCAGCCTAGGCCAGGCCGTATTGGTATAGGTAAGCGCATGGGGCCGAGGAAAATTAAGGTTTAATTTCACGAGTGTTTTCAGAATTTTACAAAATTACCCGAGTCGCGAAGCGACGAGGGTAATTTGTAAGATTTTGAAAACACGAGTGAAATTAAACCTTAATTTTACGAGAACTCATGCGATTATGTGTTAATAATATAGTGGGCAAAATTATTCAAGAGCTATGTTATGTCCAGAAGATGTCGAAGTACATGTACCTTATCACGGTCGGTGCTCAGCATTATTACAAATTTCCCTCGCTCTATCGCTGTGCATGTAGCTTTCTTCTTGTAAACACAGGCAAAAGTTCGTAAATTTTCTACTGTATTCATTTTCACTAATAGTTTACACTCCTTCAATAGTTCAAATTAGTTCAAATTAGTTCAAAGTAAACAAAAAAGCATTTTCAGACCGAAAAACTTTGCAGATTTGTTGAAAAATAGTCAGTCCTCTGAGGTTCACTGTTGCTAAGTAACCAAGGGACCAATCACATGCAAGTACTGCTGATCAAGGAACCAATCAAGTGCAAGTAATTTTGCCCTGAATTACAGAAAAATGCCCTCTTCATCAGCCAATCATATTCGAGAAATTTTGCCCTCTATATTATTACCATGGCAATAAGCGCCTACGATAAAAATTGGTCAGGCGCATGATTCAAGAATCGGAGGGAAAACGATTATAATAAGTTGTGGCTCGTGCGTTTCAAGACATTTTTTTTCTAATCATTTTCATTCGTATTCATGGCAAACACTTGGTCGGATATCAAAACCAAGCTTCTTGTTACGCTTTAATTTGGAGTGATGCAAACGTGCAAGGACAACTAGAAAACCACAGAAATGGAACAAGCGGTATTCGAGAAGCTCGGATAGTGGATTTAAGCGAAATGCTAAACAATGCCAGTCAAAAATCAAACATCTCAGAGAAAAATATTGCAATTGTAAAGATAAGGATGCTAGATCTGGTGCTGATAGTGCAAGGCTGCTAAAATTGTATATACACATACGAGCCTGTTTACTTTGACCGCCAAACCTTGGGCCAAGCTCACCTTTACTCTGAATAACCTTAGTTTTAAGATAAGTTTTAAGTCAAAAGGATTTCAGATGACGACGAATTGTCAGTCTGAAGCCACAGTAGACCAATTAAATTATTCATAATGATATATTGGTGAAGAGAAAATTTTAGGGAAAGTAGCGGAACTCTCATTGAAACTTCCGGAAAACTTGTTTTCTCTGCATAATTAATAAAGTTATTAGCCATATTATTTAACCTGGGGTGATCATACTTATACCTCTTCATAGAAACATTAATATATACTTTTTTTGTAAATTGTTTTCAAAGCCAAAAAAAAAGAAATGGCGTGTCATACAAACTAAAATAAAAAGAATAAAACGAGTTCATATACTAGTCTCTGGAGCAAAAGTTTTCGGATTCGTGACGAATCCGGAACGTTTTAGTACCGGGTTCGTTTTGCCGTTTACACACAAAAGAAGGAATCCGAAATAAAAACTTTCTGGTTTGATCACGTATCCGGAGATTTTGAATCCGGAAAAAAAATGTAGAAACTTCGTATCCGAATACTTTTGAATCCGTATTCCGATATGAATTCTAATGAATTCGGATGCTTTTCCGACCCGCTCGTAGAGTCATGTAGAGATTGAGTCATGTAGAGAGGTTGCGGTCTAAATTAAAGGATCCCGAGTTTAGTGTAAAGTGCCGAATCTGCGATTGCGAATACTGTTGTAGTGTAAACGCTAACGAATCCGAATACTCCGTGTGCGAAGTGATTGAATCCGGAAACATTTACGAATCCGGAAACTTTTGCTCTTGTGTAAACGCTAGTCTAAGTGTACGTCGCGCGGCTGAAAGTTATTTAGGCCTATATTGCCCTTTTAGTCGTATAAGTCTCGTTATTAAGTAGCTTTAACTAGCTTTAGCCCTTAGGTATAAGGCCATAAACAGAACACTTCAAACCCGTTTTAATATCCTTGACAACTTCTGCTGTAAACAACCAGAAATCATGACTCAGGATTCTTCTAGAACGGAAGATCCAGAGACCAAAAATAGAATTCGTTTTTGCGTTGGGAATTTGGTTTGCTTGTAAGGTTAGTTTTTGGCTATGAAGTATGAAAAGTAGAGTGCTGCGTGGGCAGTGAGTGTTTTGGAAATACTGGCAAAGTGAACTGTGCTAAACTGCCGAATACCGGGATGATTTTATAATTAAGTTGCAATTGAAATATCAGGAGGGAAGTATCTGGCGGGAAGCGCAGTCTTAAATTGTTAAAAAAATGATAGCCCAGCACATAACTTTAAGGAAAAGCATAACGAACACATAATATTTCAAAAACTTTAATACTGAAAATCAAATCAGATCTTCAGAATGAATAAATTATTTTAAATAGCTAACTATTCAGGAACAATCAAGCACTGGAGAGGAAAGAGGTGACAAAGAAAACAAAACAAAAAAAAAACGAGCTAAAAGCCGTAAGTGTTAAAATAGAATTATGTTCGGAAGTACACTCTGAACTTCATGTTAGGTATATTATTGTGTATTGAGGGCACATGACAAGCCATATTTGGACTACATTCACCATGTTGTTTTTTTGTTACCTTCGTCACAGGCTCACAGCTTTCGCTTTGAGATACTGTTTGTTACGTTGTTCTCTTTTGTTTTTCCTCGTTTAGTTTTATATTAAAACTCATTTTCAAAAGGTTATGGGCCCAGAGGAATCCAAATTTGAGAAGCAGTATTTGTAACTGTATCAAGTCGTACGCGAGAGTGGTGTGATGGCTTCTGGTTCGGACGCGAGAATGGCGAGTATAATTCCGTTGAATGGCACAAATTATCCTACTTGGAAAGTACAGTGTCGAATGGCACTTATGAGGGATGGCCTGTGGGGAATTGCGACCAAGAATGAAGTGGCTCCGAGTGAAGAAGAAGTTGAGAAATACGCAAAATTTGTGGCGAGAAGAGATCGTGCTCTGGCAACTATTGTTTTGTCTGTTGAACCGTCGTTGTTGTACCTCCTTGGAGATCCACAGGACCCTGCTGTGGTTTGGGAGAAGCTAGCAGATCAATTCCAAAAGAAAACGTGGGCTAATAAGTTAGCACTGCGTCGTAAACTCTACTCATTACGGCTGAAAGACGGAGACTCGATTCAAAAACACATCAAGAAGATGATAGAAATCTTTGATGGATTGGCGGCTATCGATGACCCTATTCAGGAGGAGGATCGAGTCGTTTACCTGTTAGCAAGTTTACCTGATTCGTACGATATGTTGGTAACGGCCCTCGAAGCAAATGTGGATGTGCCCAAGATGGAAGTCGTAACAGAACGGTTACTGCACGAGGAACAAAAACTAAAGGAACGAGGTACATGTAGCTCTGAAACAAGTGATGAAATGAAGGCCATGTTTGTCAAGCAACAATCAAGAGGTAGGGGCCCAAAGTGTTATCATTGTGGAAAGTTTGGCCATATTAAACGTAACTGTAGAGAGCTGAACACACTAAAGCATGACGTTGACAAGAAAGATATCAATGAGAATCTTAATGACAAACATAAGGCTCACAATGTGAGTGAAATGAAATGTAAAGACAGTAGCTCAGATAGTGATGAAGTGGGGTTGATGATGAGTCATACACTCAGTTCCAATGAAGGAATGAATACCTGGATCATAGACTCTGGAGCAACCTGTCACATGTGCAATGATGTTAGCATGTTTGTCAACTTGTATAACCTGGAAAAGCCTCAAGAAGTCACACTGGGAGATGGATATGTTGTCCAAGCAACTGGACGTGGAGTTGTAAAAACAGAAATAGAGTCCCCGAAAGGCCAGAAGGTAAAGAAGTGTACATTACATGATGTATTGTATGTTCCAAGCTTATCATATAACCTGATCAGTGTGTCTAAAGCAACAATGTCTGGAAAGACTGTCAAGTTTAATGAAGATGGATGTCACATTTTGGACGAAAATCAAAAACCAATTGCTATTGCCACCAGAGTAGGAAATCTTTATTATCTGAACAGTGTGGGAGCCCATCAAGCAAATGCTACTTCAGAAAATCCAAGCCGAGAAAGTAAAGAGGTCATCTGGCACAAGCGATATGGTCACCTTGGTGTACAAAACCTCCAGAAGCTGGCAAAGGATAACCTGGTTGATGGATATGACTACAACAAGTCCAAAAATATCAACTTCTGTGAATCTTGCACAGAAGGGAAGCATCATCGAAGCAAGTTCCCAGTTGACGAAAGTGAACGTGCTAAAGAGCCACTCGATTTGGTGCACAGTGATGTGTGTGGTAAGGTGAATGAGAAATCACTTAGTGGAGCTGAATACTTCCTAACTTTTACTGATGATCACACTCACTACGTATGGGTTTATGTCTTGAAACGGAAAGATGAAGTTTTTGAAAAATTTCTGGAGTGGAAAGCCCTTGTTGAAAAATCCACTGGTAAAAGGCTCAAAGTCTTGCGTACAGACAATGGAGGAGAGTACACCTCAACAGAGTTCCAGAATTACCTGAAGAAAGAAGGGATAAAACATCAGCTTACTGTGCCGAAGACACCAGAACAAAATGGAGTGGCTGAAAGGATGAACCGTACCTTGGTCGAATCCATAAGATCCATGTTGGCTGATGCAAAGCTCCCACACAGATTCTGGGCAGAAACACTATCAACAGCTGCATATCTCAGAAACAGGAGTCCCACCACAGCAGTGAAAGGAAAAACTCCATTTGAAGCCTGGATGGGTAAGAAACCTAATGTGAATCATCTGCGCGTGTTTGGATGCGAAGCTTACGCCCATGTGCCAAAGGACGAACGGCACAAACTAGATTCTAAAGCCAGAAAATGCATTCTACTGGGTTATGGCACTGAAACGAAGGGGTATCGTCTTTATGACCCAAAACGTGGAAGGGTCTTCCACAGTCGAGATGTCAAGTTCAATGAATCTTCCTATGGAACTGAAGTTTCCAAAGAACAGGAGCCGAAGGTGAACAGGTATGTGGAACTTGATTTCCCAGCAAATGAAGAGCCTATTGTAGACGAAATACCTGAGCCTGTAGTCCCGAGAAGATCTGAGAGAGATCGAAGACCACCTGACTGCTATGGTGAGTGGGCAACTGCTGCAAACAACGATGATGATGAGCCAAGAACCGTCAAAGAAGCTTTGGCAAGTCCACAAAAGTCCAAATGGATGAAAGCGATGGAAAAAGAAATGGCGTCACTTCAAACTAATGAAGTTTGGGATTTGGTGGAACTGCCTAAAGATCGGAAAGCAGTTGGTAGCAAGTGGGTATTTCGAGTCAAGACAAATGCAGATGGAAAAGTTGAAACACACAAGGCTCGTCTGGTAGCTCAAGGTTTCAGTCAAAAGTTTGGTGATGACTATGATGAAACATTCTGTCCAGTGGTTAGGTTTGAATCCGTTCGAACTGTAATTGCATTAGCTGCACAGCATGGACTGAAGCTGCATCAAATGGATGTTACAACAGCATTCTTGAATGGAGAACTTAAGGAAGAAGTATACATGAAACAACCGGAGGGTTTTGTCGTTAAAGGAAAAGAACACTTAGTCTGCAAGCTAAACCGAAGCATTTATGGCCTTAAACAATCACCACGTTGTTGGAACTCTGTACTTGACGAAAAATTAAAGAAGATGGGCTTTGTGCAAACCACTGGTGATACATGCATTTATGTGATGGAAGGAGAAGAGACATTCATCATTGCTGTGTACGTTGATGATATTCTCCTGGCTGGAAAAAGTGATCAACGAATGAATGAAGTCAAGAACGCCCTCGCTGAGCAATTCGAAATGAAGGATATGGGGGAACTACACAATTTTCTTCGTGTCAAAATTGTCCAGAAACCAGATTCAAAAGAAGTATGGATCGGCCAAGAAGCGTATACAAAGAGTGTCTTACAAAGATTTGGCATGGAAAATTCGAAACCGGTGAGCGTACCTGTTGACCCTGGAACAAAGCTAGTAAAGCCAACGGAAGACAGCGAACGCGTCGACCAAGTCCTCTACCAATCTGCTGTTGGAAACTTACTCTACCTGTCCACAAAGACAAGACCTGACATCGCATATGCAGTAAGCAATGTCGCAAGATTCAGTGCTGAGCCAACTAAGCAGCACTGGACAGCTGTTAAACGCATCATGCGTTATCTGAGTGGAACTCAGGACATGGGTTTACTTTACGATGGAAGGAACGAAACAAACGGATGCGTGGGATACTCAGATGCTGACTGGGCGGGAGACCTTGATGATCGCAAATCAACGTCTGGATATGTTTTTCAGATTAGCAGAGCACCAATCAGTTGGAGAAGCAAGAAACAACCATGTGTGGCCCTCTCCACTGCAGAAGCTGAGTACATGGCGCTAGCAAGTGTGACGCAAGAAGCAGTTTGGATCCGACAGCTTCTAACCGATCTGAAGTGCAAACCAACTGGCGCAACGTTGATACTGGAGGATAACCAAGCAGCGATCTGCATGGCTAAAAATGCACAATTCCATGGACGGGCAAAACACATTGACATAAAGTACCATTTTGTTCGAGAACAAGTCGCTAAAGCCACCGTAAAACTGGGATACTGTAGATCTGACGAAATGGTCGCTGACATTTTTACTAAGGGATTAAGCCAAGCTCAATTTACTAAGCTTAGAAAGATGCTTGGAATTAAATCAATAAGCAGTTGAACATGTAGTTTTACGAGTGAGGAGGAGTGTTAAAATAGAATTATGTTCGGAAGTACACTCTGAACTTCATGTTAGGTATATTATTGTGTATTGAGGGCACATGACAAGCCATATTTGGACTACATTCACCATGTTTTTTTTTTTGTTACCTTCGTCACAGGCTCACAGC
The DNA here is from genome assembly GCA_964035015.1 of Corallium rubrum. Classification (NCBI taxonomy): domain Eukaryota; kingdom Metazoa; phylum Cnidaria; class Anthozoa; order Scleralcyonacea; family Coralliidae; genus Corallium; species Corallium rubrum. The sequence continues at coordinate 10,304,903 of OZ036000.1, read as the reverse complement.
TTTCGCTTTGAGATACTGTTTGTTACGTTGTTCTCTTTTGTTTTTCCTCGTTTAGTTTTATATTAAAACTCATTTTCAAAAGTAAGTAAGATAATATTAAGTGTCAAAGGAAAAGATCGAATGTTTCCGTTAATTATAAGAGAGGGTTTTATCTTAGAAATGAGAAGACTTTCTCGTATGAGAACATCAAATTTGGTCGAACCAGAAGACAAAATTGAAAAATCGTCCAAATTAGTCAGACACACCATACATAAGTCACGAAAATCTTTCTTTGACTGCAAAACAGAATTAAATGCACCTGTGTGCTATACTTATTACAGAAAAACGAAGGCAATTCTGCAATAGTTGTAATATGTAAATATGATTTTCGTGACATAAAATTAACGGTAATAATTCCATGTCCTAAATAACCGAGGTACTTCATGAAAGCCTGACCCCAACACACACCCTAATCCTAACCAATAAATTCGTGAATATAGGACATGGATTTATAACCAAATTAACCCCCTTAACCCCCTTAAGCCATCTTCTTTCAATTATTAATTTCTTGGCCATGGCAGTTTAATTTCTTACAAGTTACAACATCAGATCACAGACAATGAGTACATGTATAGTTTATGTCATTTATGCAAATACCCTGTATTATGTCGTGTCTCCCTAATTTTCCTTCGTTATTTTGTCGTATAGCTAAATATAGCTCTCTCGCAAGTCTAGTCGCCCCCTGGTTAGTAGCCTGTGTACAGCCGCTCTCCCGTGAGAAGAAAATTTTGGGGAGAGAGCGTCTGTGAGTTCGAGGCGAAAAGCGTGTTCCAGGTCACGTGGATTTTCAGTAAATTATAACAATTATTGAATAACTTCATAATACTTTCAAAGTTTCTTTATTATATGTCGTGAAGAAACTAACAAATTAAAAACTATATTTGATCAAAAAGATGTGTGTGCGAGAACGAGAGTCTTTGAACAGCGTATTTACTATAAATATTCAAGATAAGTTTTTCCAAAGGTCAGACTTCACGACCACGGTCAAGTACAATTTCATGTGTGTGGCTTCAAAAACATAACGTTTTGTCCACACTGTCCGATTGACTGACTGTATCATATTCATAAATGTCGTTGTATGTTTTAATTCCAGTATCACAATTGTCAATTCAGATGTGCCATGATTAATAATAACAACCAACTCCTATAAATGTCGAAAATTAGGTATTTTTAAATCGTAGTCTTACCGACGATAGATTGTCCGTTGGAAATAATATTTCAGTTATACAATCAATCTGAATCTATAATATTTGAAGTTGCTTGGTTTCAGAATCAGCGGCTGCCATAAATTACGTGTAATCAGAAGATAATTTTAAGAATCGAACGAGATACGGTAGTTGTACGGTACTTCGCTCGCATGTTCGTTGAATCTTCGTTCAACCAAATTATAATTTATGCTCGAACTCAGACGCTCTCTCCCGAAAATTTCTTCTCACGGGAGAGCGGCTGCACACAGGCTACCTGGTTAGCCGTTTAGGAAAACTTTTTAACCAGAATAAGCTAATACGATTTATAGTTTCTAACATTTCCTTTAGTTGGTATTTTCTCTGTTTAATAGTGCCGTGCTAAATTTCAACTTCGTCCTATATTTAAAGTTACAATATTGTGACAATATCGTCCCCATGTTACCCCTTTGTAGAATGTAATAGCCATATTTGGTCCGCCGTGCGCTTCCTGTTGGTCAGCTGGCTTCCGCTTCAGAGGTTTGCTGGGTGAACGTTGAGCATTTAATACAGTGAAAAATGTTCCGAGCTTTCTTCAATCTCAACCTGGTTTAACCCTTCTTGAATAACCTTGGACCGTTAACTAGGCCTACAGGATGGTAAGTGAATAAACCGAGTACAATTTTTGTTTATATAAGTACTTGTATGTGGAAAACAAAAGCTTGAAGCTTCCAAGCTCGTCTTCAGGACCGCAAGCATGGAGCCGATATTTCAAACTTCGCACAACTCGTAGTAGACTTTCTACAGCTCTTTATCCCTTGATATTAGCAGCTAGAATTGTTCGTATTTTGTGAGGCTTTCCCCCAGTATTTGTAAAAACAGTTTGTCTTTGTTTTAAAGGCCAACTATCACTGGCAAAGCAAAGGAACTGCCAAATCCAGCGGGGTCGAAGACATGGTTCTTCTGCCCAAAATACAAGAGGCGGCTATCGTTGACAATTTGAAAAAGCGATTTACGGACGATCTTATATATGTATCCTTTAATAATATCACGGAAGAAAAGTCGAGTGCAATAACGAAAATGTCTTTTCCATGATCAAGTTGCGAATTGTTTACATTTATCATATATTAACCAGGAATATAATTAATTTTATTGTTGTCCAATTATTGGATTCGTAGAAAATGAAAATGGATATCATATGCCGTAAACGTTTTATTATGTTTGTGGTTTAAGAATAGAAAGTGATGTGTAATTATGTGACCACCAATGTGTACATTGCATTTCCTTATTAATGGGTGTGAACAATACACAAAATGAATTTGAATTTCTCTTCCCGTAGTATTCCCAAATTGTTTCTTTGCTTAGTGTCTAGCTTTGTTCATTTTGTGCTTTGTTCATTTTGTCATGTCTTCAAATAGACTTATTATTAATAGAAGACTAAATTTCTTATAATACCCTTGGGTAATTATGGTTTATAAGCTATGCTCTAATTAACTTAGTTTATGCCATAGTTTAATTTATGCCATAAATTTAATATAAGGTACATCATTAGCATACAAGGCACTGGTCATTAGAAGGTTGCAGGTTTGCAAATTGAGCTTGACGAATGTCCATCTAATGTCTATTACATTACACTATGCACTACATGTATGCAAATACTACCACTTAGAAGCACATATGACTATATGAATTTGTAACCTTAGCTCTCCACCTGAGCCTCAGTGGTTCAATTGTTGGAGTGTCTAATTGGTCATTTATAGAAGGTTGCAGGTTGAAACCCTGTTCTGGGACTCAGAAATCTCAGAGTAATTGAGCTTAACAAACATCCATCTAATGAAGAATTCCTGCTTGGCTTTGTATTAATTAAACCTCTAGCCCAGCTGGTGTCATAGCCAGTGTTTTAGTTTGGGGGTATGGTGAGAGGGGATATGGTGGGAAGAGGATGGTGGGAGGGGGTATATATGCTGGGAGGAGGTATGCTGGGAGGTGATATGGTTGAAGGGGGGTATAGTGTGAGTTAATAGGGATTTTATCCCCATTGGTTCATTCAAATGTCATGTAAGTTGTCAATTATATCAAGCATGACAATATAGACTGCTCACTTATACTGTATATTCAAGATTGCTAAGTAATTAATTTATAATATTAATACAATAATTATAAATATCCAATTATAATAATTATTATTATAATTGTTATTGGTGGTTATTTTGCCATGGTTAATCTAACTCAAAATTAGTAATCTAGTATGGGTATATATCTCAATTACACGTACTGTACCTGTATATCCCATTTTTTCCAGATGAATTTTGTTTTCAAGTACCGGTAGACATTTCAGTGTTGATATAATTTCCTTAATTGTTTGTAAAAATTAGACCTACATTGGTGATGTTCTTATTGCTGTTAATCCATTCAAACAGTTGTCATACTTCACAGAGAAAGAAATCTACCAGTACCAAGGAGCTGTATGTAATAATAATAAAATTTAAAATACATGTAACCTGAATCAGAACATTGGTGTAGAATGTCTCTGAAAGGTGGTCACCCAAGTTCATTGGCAGAAGATGTTTTATATTGGAAGGGCTAAATTTCAGGGCTAAAGGGCTAAAATAGCTTCCCTAATCTCCTATTCTGCCACCCTTGATCAAGGTTTAGTAGAGTTGGAGGAAGATTCAGCTGATGGTTTACTGCTTTGTTACTGACATTATTACCAGATGTATGTACATGTAGATCTAAAGTTAGAATCTGTGAGTGAATCTGGAATTTGATCATATAAGTTACAGTACGGGTATATACATGTAGTAGTTTAGTTCTGAGAAAGATTGTTGGAGGTGGGATAAGGTGTAGTGTAACTAACATTTATAATAATTTAATAGCAATAACTTTGAGTTTGTTTCCTAGATGTGAAATAATTAACTATATATCTGAGTGATGTTATATTTAATATAGGGTGAGCCGGTTTTTATGAAAAACTGAAAACCGCCCGAAAAAACCGAGTGAACCGATTTTTTTAAAACGTGTTCGAAACCATAGTTAAAAAAACATGCATGATGCTCCTCACGCAAGATTTCAGTTTAAAAAACAATTGTATTGATTATAATATCCTAACTACGAATTACAAAGAAATTACATGCAGTATATAAGATAAATTTTACATACAGGAGAATCGTATGGTTTTTCGGCTTTCTTGAAGAAATACCAAACAGCACTTTGGCTCATTTTGGCAGAGAAATGTTACCAGTAACCAAGTTTCAATGAACGGTTACTTAAAAAGACAAAGCTGAAAGACTGCATGAGTCAGAAAATATATGCAATACAACATTGAAAGCAAAAATTGGTTAAATTATTCATGTTACGCTCCGACTGTTTATGAGTCATACACCAATTTTACTTTAGACCTGTCTTTGCAGAGGTCCGCCTTCATTTGAGCCAATCAAAATTCATCTTCGTTTGATCCGCTTATGCGTTCAAGCTCGTGTGAATCTGAATCGAAGCCTTTCCGTAATTTCCATTCTCATTTCGGAGATCATACCTGGCAATAAACGTACAGTATTTCGAAGACGCAAATCTCTTCAGTTGTTTTTCCGTCAATTCCGTGTGTAAACGCAACAACAATCCGTGTAAGTATGGTTCAATTTTATTGAAATACCAATTTTTCTTTCGATTTTTTGATTTTTTCGGTTTTCCTCCAAAAGCAACATCGGTTAAATCGGTTTTCAAAAAACATTGTTTTTTTTTGGTTTATCGATTAACTGCCTCACCCTAATTTAATATTTTGTGTTTGTGTTAATTTAGGCTACATATGAGAACCCACCTCATATATATGCCCTGGCAGACAACATGTTTAGAAACATGTTAATTGATGTTGAAAGCCATTGTGTGATTATCAGGTATGACACTGTTCATATTATACAGTGTACTGGATATACAGTTAAGTATGTACTGTAAATTAATGTGTATGTGGCACTGGGAAGGAATTGGTTACCCCTTTATTAAGAGATAAATTTCTAATGCTAACAATTTTTAGTTTGACATGTGTACAACCTGAATCACATTGTACGGTAATCAGTTTGTGAAAACTCATGCAATATACTAGCTTGTCAGATTTTACTGAGTTTCTCAGATCTGGGAGGTCTAAGATTAGGATTTACAGGGTTTGAAATAGCAGTTTTAGGACCTTGCCGGCGATTTCTAATTTCAAAATATAATTAAACTTTGGGTTATCGGTGAAATTGCGTTAGCCAAGATCAAAATTATGGTAATTTGTTTTGATTTCTCAGTATATGATTGTAAAAGAAATCAGTACTTGCAATATTTGCTTATATTACAAAATAAATGCATTTAATTTTGCCATTTTTGGTTTACATTACATTATTTGGGCCTATGTCCAGAACGTAACTTTGGTGCTTGGGAAACAGCCGGCAAAAATTTTGACCTACAAAAAACAGCCTACAAAATTAGGCATATTTTCTGAACGTTATTTCGAACCCTGATTTAGAGCTGCTCCCAATTAGTCAATTAATCGGTTTTTTCCACAATCGATTATACTTAACAATAATCGGATCATCTATAACAACCCTGCACAGCATGATGCCGGAATGATTTAATGTTGTTTTGTTAAACAGGTAAGTAATGACTGATTAGGAACACACCTTAGTTAAACCAATTATTCATAAACTGATTAGCCAATAGTATCGCAGTATCATTTAGGAGTGTCAGGTGCAAACTAAACATCATCTCTGTCTTGTCATGTCTCTTGTGTGAACTGTGAGAGCGCAAGAAAGTGCGCAATCTATAACCGTGATTAAACAGTGATTTAAAACGTGAATAGTGACTGAATTGTTAGGTGACAACAAGGGAGGCAATCCCAACAAATTTAGTAAAAACTTTATAAAAGCACCCCCTCCCTTTGAATGGACAAACCACCATGGACATGTCGTATTTAATTCATGACATATTTAAGCAATACGATTAATTGATATTAATCGATTGTTGACAACAATTAATCGTTTATGAAAATGCACGGATGGGAGCAGCTATATTAGGATTAGTAGTACTTAGACAAATTTTGATTAGTTCTCTGTCAATCTTTGCAAGATCAAATAGTCTAACCAGATAAATTACATTTGACAATTAGCTGTCACACAAGTTTTCACATCTATTATTTCTTAATTTCCATGTTGCAGTGGTGAAAGTGGTGCTGGCAAAACTGTCAGTGCTAAGTTTATTATGAGTTATCTGGCTAAAGTCTCAGGTGGAGGACCTCATGTCCAGGTCAGTCTCATAAATTTAGACATTTTCTATAATGTACAGGCAGTAGTCTATTGCACACATCTAGTGTACTGTACAGTATATGACAGCTTTGTGCCTAGGGTCTTCCCATAAATAGAACTGATTTTGCATTAATATGGACTAATCAATTGTGACAATTTAATTCATTGTTTTTGTAGAGAGTAAAAGATGTTATTCTTGAGTCTAATCCATTGCTTGAGGCCTTTGGTAATGCAAAGACAGTCAGGAACAACAACTCAAGTCGATTTGTATGTTTGTAATTAATTTTGTTATTGTGGCTGTTTAATTAATTAATTAGTTAATTATTTAATTAATTAATTAATTAATTAAAATTATTTAATTAATTAAATTAATTAATTAATTAATTAATTAATTAATTAACTATTATTAATTCTTTGAAAGTTTTCATGGTGTGGAAACACCACGTAAAATATTTCTTTGCTATTTCTTAGCAAAAAAATATTTTATGTGGTGTTTCCACAAAACTTATTTATATTAATTAACTATTAATTAATCAATCAAATCGAATCCATTAATTAATTAATTACCAGGAAATTATGTATATCTGTGAGATTATTTATTGATTAAGTTATATCATATTGTTTTTTATTTCTACCTAAATTGATGGTGTTTTAAATAGTTTTCCTCTGCATGCTAATTGAACTAGTCTATTTTACTTGTGAATTGTCAAATGAGTTAAAAGTTAAAGGGGTATTTTTATTGAATTTATGTTTTAGGGCAAGTATGTTGAGATTCAGTTTACTAGAGGTGGAGAACCAATTGGAGGAAAGATATCTAACTTTCTGTTAGAAAAGGTATTCCATATGGATTCTTATAACTAGTTGCTTATACTAGATGTATTTGCAGTAATATTGTACATTAAACATTTATTTACTGGCACCGAGGGAAACAGTGTGTGGCCCCAAGCCAAGTAAATAAATGTTTTGTTATATATATATATATATATATATATATATATATATATAGTATCGCTGACAGTATATTTTTAGGAGTTGTGCCGTATTTTGGTGAGCCCGCAGGGTGAGTCAAAATGCAAACAACGACTAAAAATATACAGCGATACTGCACACCAAAACATCTTATAAGAGATTTATTATACAACTGCTCTGATCAACAAATTTTTATGGAAAAAGAAAACTCTAAAAAGGCCAGAGAAGTAGCGTGACTAGCACCATGACAAAATAATAAGTATACATGAAGTAGTCTCCCATGTGTAAATTTGATTGGCTAACAGAATCTGTCAAACCGGTTTTCTACTATCCAAATAACCAACTATCCAAATATCGCTGTATATTTGTACTCATTTTTAGCGTTATTTGGACGGTTTTTAATGCAGTTGTATAATAATAAGTGTTAAATGACAACAAAAATGTTGAGCAAAACCTCTAGACATTGTTTTTAATGAAGTAAAACTGCCATGGGTTACGTGGGGAAATCACGATTTTTGGACCGCCACGCGAGGAATGCTCACCCAATCAGACAGCTAGAAAAACGGACTTTGACACTCAATATATAACAGGAACAATTATTAACCACTTATTAACTGGTTATAGGGTTACTGTACATATAATATACATGTACTGTTTTGTTTATAATTTATATGATACAAAATAATGTCATGCTATTCTTTTGTCTTTGCAGTCCAGAGTTGTGTTGCAAAATCCTGGAGAGCGATCCTTCCATGTGTTCTATCAGATCTGTGCTGGTAGCTCTTCTGAAGATAAAGGTAGCCTTCTTGAACGTCATTTACAGTACATGGAAGAGTTCCAGCCTTTCTAGGAGGGCCAGCTCTCCTGAGTGTTGTAATACATGGAAGACATCCAGGTGGTCAATAGTGTGATCTCACCTAGGAGGGCTGGCTCTTTTATAATAGCGAGGTTCAGATCACACTTCCACTACCGCTACCGCTACCGCTACCGTAAATATAATTAAGCATGTCAAATATTGTTTTTACGTTCAGTAATGGTCGCAGGTCTCAAACCATAGTCAATCGAGATATCGGCAAACTTCAAAGCGCCTATAACGAGATAGATATCGGCAAACTTCAAAGCGCCTATAATGAGCTGGGATGTTATGTTGAACCGTACCTTACACCGTGCACATCCTTTGTTTTAGGTTTATTAATATTTAAATAGCACGGTTGAGTGATTGAACTGAAACGTTGCTATTGGACAATTCGTTCATTATACTAAAATACAATGTGTTCAGTGACCGTGCACCGTGCACAAAAATGCATAAAGGCGAACAAAAGATAGACCAAAGACTTTAGCTGAGTTTCCAGACCATATCTCGATTGACTATGCTCAAACCTAGTGCAAAAAGACAGCTTTTTACGATACTAGGATTAAAACCAACTACGACTACAGAACGAAAAAACGAACATTACATCAGCTTAACCACATTTACGGTAGCAGTAGCGGTAGTGGAAGTGTGATCTGAACCTTGCTAGTTATATTGCTGGTGTGCATCTTACGTCATTGCCGCCATGTTGGTTGACGATTTCAAAAGATTTTCATCATCTGCAATTATAATATCATCCAACATGGCGAAAATATCTTTGTCCTTCGAATCTCAAGGGATTGGTTGCACACCACCTATAAACCAAAACAAATTTTACAATGAGTTTCACTGATGGGATCTCGGCAAAAAGCATAAACCGAAAATAAACATCTTGAAACTCAAAATACGAGCCAAAACAAGACAACAAATGAAATGGTGATATTTTGGTTTTATTACAAAATCATCATCAGACCAAGTGACTAGAATCAAATATCTACGTTCTATATATACAAGGATGGTGAAATAGGATTAAAATAACTAGTGTCAAAATTTTAAAATTTAAAATTACAAATGGAAAATAAGATACGTATATACAAGGTTAGCCTACGGGTAGACCCCCAACACTCGTTTCTCGCGAGGGTCTACGCAACTTCTATCAATCTCGTTCCCAGAGCCCACGTTTCCCTTACCCAGCGGGCGGGAAACGAGAGGCTCTGGGATAATCCGTTGACGCCATCACAGGATTCTTGTTATCCGGAAGAAGAGTTATATAGAGTTCACTGTGTTCATCAGCCAATGAAATAGCGATGTGAAACGGATTATCCCAGAGTCTCTCGTTTCCCGGGTGGGGAACGTGGGCTCTGGGAACGAGATTGTATGGGTATATATCCCCGCCAAAATTCTACTTTCACTTTCGACATTATAGTTTTACTAATTTACTTTCGACATTGTAGTTTTATTTTCGGCATTTGAGATTCACGATGCGACATTCAAGAGTAACGCATTCCACATGCAAGTTTCACATTTGATTGGGCTTTCGTATTTTATTGAATTTTCATATTTTATTGAAGTTTCACATTTTATTGAAGTTTCATATTTGCTTGCCCCCGCATATGTCACATGCGATTCCAGTTTTAGGTAACTTAACGTAAATTTATGCATGTTCCCCGAAAGAATTGTCTCAGCGCTTTCTCTTGATCCTCGTAAAAGCTTTCCACTTGCAAGAGATTGTAAGCCGTAGTAAGTGCTTCTTGAAATTTGCACACATCATACGCCAAGAGAAAGCGCTGAGACTATTCTTTCGGGGAACATGCATAAATATTATATACGTAATACCATGATCACCTCGGATTCTATTGTTCCGAGCGGGCATTAAAATCTCTAAATTCTCTCTGAGCGGGCAATTCACTAAATCGCCCGCTCGACCGGGCGATTTAGACTAAATCGGCCGGTCGAGTGGGTGATTTAGTAAATTGCCCGCTTGCATATATTTTCCATCATCAACATGCACGAGAAAATTAGTTGCAACTTCTCTGTTCAACCGTGTAAATTTCCTGGCGGTAAGATTCTCAAAGTTTTCCTCGGCGATCATAATATTACAAACTGGTAACATGACTTGTCGGGAAATTAGCGATTAAATTGCCCTTCGCCTCGGGAAGATTTGTAAAAGTCCTCGGGCGACAAATCTTCCCTCGGCGGCGGGCAATTTAATCGCTAATTTCCCTCAAGTCATGTTATTACTTATAATTAATTTACCCAAAATTGGAATCGGATGTGACATGGCAAGCTTTTGATTGAAGTTGCGTAGACCCTCGCGAGAAACGAGTGTTGGGGGTCTACACGTAGGCTTATACAAGGGTGAGCAAGAATTAAAAGAATTAAAGGAGTGCACGCTATCTATTGCATTTACAAATCAAAGTGACAAAGTACATGCTACAAGAAAAGCGTCAGTTCTTTACTGCATTTAGACCAGAATCTAACTCTGGCGAGTTGAATTTAATTAATAGAGCTTATGTTCCGACTGTAAGACCTACTTGATTGCTGTAATTATTTTTTAATTGTTTTTGTTTTTCATTTAGATATGCTTGGTGTGCAAGATGCTAGTTATTTCTACTATCTTAATCAAAGTGGAACGTACACTGTGGACGGAACTGATGACACCAAAGAATATGAAGAGACCAGGGTAACACTATATTTTACTAATATGCAACTTTTATACTGTACTTCATGTAATAGAGAAGCACAAACGTTTTTTATGACGTATTGATGTAATACAACGGCGTTTCTGATTGGCTACTGTGCGTGCTCCATAACATAAGGGTATCTATCGTGAACCGAATTAATTCAAAGGAAGCATGTACGTTTGTTTTTTCTGCAACATGACCACACATCTAAAAGTTTCAAGTGATTTTGATTTGCAATGGCTAGTTCGTTTTTGGAGAAAATTTGGGCTTTCGGTGATAATGCCTTATGACGTACGAAAATGGACAATTAGGCATAAGAACAATGGATTTCTGCATCAATATTAGGCCTTTTATACGGGCAAAATAAGCCACGGCTTAAATAGGTCGCGAACACTCGTATAAACGGTCATGTAATCAATAAGCCGCGACTAAAGTAAGCCCAGGGTTGAAACTACAGTCAAACCTCTATTAAGCGGACACCCTAGGGGAATTGGTTAGTGTCCGCTTAATAGAGGTGTCCACTCAATATAGGTTCTCGTACATCTTACCATCTTAAGCCTGGTTTCCATATAGTTGTAATTGTTGTAATTCAGTCGGCGATTGATCGGCGATTGTTTGCGATCTGTTACAACAGTCGTGTTTCCATATAGTTGTAATTGTTGTAATTCAAAATTTCAAATCGCCGATTCGCTCGGACTGAGGACTTCTCGGTTTTAACAAAGTTCAGATGAGGTAAGTTTGATATTCAAAAACAAACTGAATGACTAAAACTTTGTTTGTGATCATTTTCACAGTTTATATAACAATATAACAAGCATTATTTACAAGTTCAGTAACTTCGCCGCTTAAATATCATGTTTCGTGAACGTTTGACGACAGTTGCAAGCATTTGAGTTGGCGTACGGCATTCAAGTCTTCGAACTCAATTCATTTAGTAGACTTCTTTAACAAAATCGAGGGTTTTTTGAAAGGATTTGGCCGGTTTTTGTAAATAATTTTTGTGTTTTACGTTGCAAACCGTGATCTAGAAAAAAGTCGCCGACTGTCGACGATTGATGTTGCCATTAACTGTTGTCGCATCGGCGACTGTTGTAATTGTTGTAGAAGTTGAACCGGATTCAACTTCTACAACAGTCGCCGACTGTCGCCGATTGGATTACAACAAGCGTTTCCATTAAGTTGTAATTGTTGTAAGACTTGATCGGCGACAGTCGCCGACTGAATTACAACAATTACAACTATATGGAAACCAGGCTTAAAGGAGAAACATATGTTAAATAAATGAATAAAAGAAAACACTGTCCGCTTAATACAGGGATTTGGTCCCGTTTTACGCTGATTGAGGTGTCCACGTCCGCTTAATAGAGGTGTCCGCTTAATAGAGGTGTCCTTTGTATGGTTAACATGGGATTCAATTCGGGACTTTGGGAACTGTCCGCTTAATACAGGGTGTCCGTTTAATGGAGGGCCGCTTAATTAATACAGGCGTGACTGTAGTCCAAAACAAGTCACGGCTTATTCAAGAATTGACCGTTCATACGAGCTGTTTGCGACTTATTTAAGTGGCGGCTTATTTTGCCCGTATAAAATGCCCTAATGGTCTATTTGCTTGTATATTAGTTTATCTCTGTTTGGTGATAATTTTCTGTTGTTTGTAGAAAGCAATGGATGTTATGGGAATTCCTCTTGAACATCAGGCCACGGTGTTTCAGTTGGTAGCCGGCATTCTACACTTGGGAAATATTGGTTTTGTTGAAGAAGGAAACTACGCTCGGCCAGAGAACGATGAATGTAAGATTACCTGTTCTAAACTGTATGTGACCGTCCAATTATTCCTTTTTATCGTTTTAAGCTTTATTTATTGGGCCGTGAGCCGTGTACGGTATTTTAACTTAACTATATATCTTCAACAACAACGTCAACAGCACCACCAACAATAACAGCAGCAGCGGCAACAATAGCAGCAACAACAACAATAACAATAACGAGAAACTTTTACACACCACTCCCGTACTCGGCTCAGTCAAACCTCTAGTGACATTCTTCAAGTCCCTCTCTGTAAAACTAGTACTTTCCAAGCATCTTATTTTAATCGTACTGTTAAGATCTGGAACACTATATGTAAACTAACGCCTCCTGATCGTTTTTCCAGCCCTAGTTCCTTTAAATGTTATCTTAGGCGGGTTTATTTCTCTCTGGTTACTTTAGTTTTTGATGCAGAAATGACTTGTACATGGTCCTTGACCCGTGATTGCCCTTGTCACAGAACATAATGTTCGTTCATTCGTTCGAGCGCTCGCTTTCTCACTCATTAAATCACTCACCCTCATTAGATCACTCACTCACTCACTCACTCACTCACTCACTCACTCACTCACTCACTCACTCACTCACTCACTCACTCACTCACTCACTCACTCACTCACTCACTCACTCACTCACTCACTCACTCACTCACTCACTCACTCACTCACTCACTCACTCACTCACTCACTCACTCACTCACTCACTCACTCATTCACTCACTCACTCACTCGCATTCACTCACTCTCACTATAGTCACTCACCCACTCACTCACTCACTCACTCACTCACTCACTCACTCACTCACTCACTCACTCACTCACTCACTCACTCACTGCACTCACTCACTCACTCACTCACTCACTCACTCACTCACTCACTCACTCACTCACTCACTCACTCACTCACTCACTCACTCACTCACTCACTCACTCACTCACTCACTCACTCACTCACTCACTCACTCACTCACTCACTCACTCACTCACTCACTCACTCACTCACTGATCACTCGTTGATTTACTTTGTCATTCACTTCTTCCTTCCATATCTAATTTTTTGTAGACTTTTTAAATTTATTTGGGTGGGTGCCTTGCATGGGCCTTAGACAACCTCGTCCCCAGGGCATTTTGCCTCCACGTTGGGAGGTCGGCGAAAATGGCCCTGGCATCGGCTGGTCGATTCTATAATCGGATTGGCCGGTTTAAAAACTTGATTAATTCAGATACAGTGTAGTTTATTCATCAAAATATGAATTGCAATAAATCCACTCTGCGAAGTTCATCCAAAGAATTGTAACGACAGCTTTGGTTAAAGTCAAGAACAACATTAGATATATGTTCCTTCCCGACATTTAAATGTATCCTGGATAATCGTGGGGAGTATCATGATGAATAATGCTAGCCAGTTGCATTTATGATAAAGGTTCACATGAGTGATTCGGCAGAGCGTTAAATATTTCTTATTTATTATTCATGTATACGTATTATACAAAAACGAAACACAAAGACCGCATAAATTTTCTTGCCAAAACACCCCAAAATTCTGGGTGTCACGTGACCAGCCGATGCCAGGGCCATTTTCGCCGACTCCCAACGTGGAGGCAAAATGCCCTGGGGACGGGGTTGGGGCCTTAGAGTCCCGTTTGCACCCTTCCCCTTTTGGATCTTATTATTATATTTTTATACTGCATGTCTTTCGTCATCTTGTTATGTATATAATACTATTAATAATTTAATAATTTAATACTTATAGCGCGCAAATTTACATTCAAATATGATCAAATGCGCGTTACAAAATAAATAACCTATATTACAGGAATAAATTACTACGGATTTAGTATACTAAAATATAAATATACAGTATATAAAAATCAATGTTACTAGACAAAATTAGGCATAAGCGATCCTAAACAAGAATGTCTTAAGTAACGCCCTAAATTTATTAAAATTCGTCTCATGTCTAATTTCTCGTGGAAGGTCGTTAAAAAGTTTAGGCGCTGCCACAGCAAAGGCCCTATCACCAAAGGTCTTTTTGGTTTTCGTATGGGAAACCGTAAGCAGGATATCCTTATTTCTGCGTAAAGAATACGAACTTGGCTTCATTACTTGAATTTGTTTGCATATATAAGTAGGCGCAAGACCATACATAGCTTTAAAAGTCAGAATTAGTAACTTGAAATGTACTCGTTGTTTGACCGGCAACCAGTGGAGAGAATACAGCACAGGAGTGATATGAGAAAACTTAGGTGTGTTTGTTATTAACCTTGCCGATGCATTCTGGACCCGCTGTAACTTACTCAGCGACTTAGCAGATAACCCATAAAGGAGACTATTACAATAGTCAATCCTACTTGTAACAAAAGCGTGAACTAAAGCCTTGGTTGCATCTAACGAGAGGTATTTGCGAATTCTCCTTATGTTATGAAGTTGATAAAATGCAGCTTTAGCTATTTGATTAATATGTGGAGTTAAACTCATGTTACTATCAATGATTGTTCCTAAGTTCTTGGCATTTGAAACAGGAAGAATGTCAATGTTTCCGACAGACAGCATATCAACGCGAACCTTCTCGAGTTGTTGTCTAGATCCTATGATTAAGAATTCCGTCTTATCATCATTCAACTTCATTTTATCTTCAATCATCCAGGCTCGGATGGCCGTTATACACGTTTCCATTGCAGATACACATCCAGTCTCACATTCTTTACTGTCCGGCTTGAATGACATATAAAGTTGACTATCGTCTGCGTACACATGCGCAGATGGCAAGTGCTCTTTAATAACCTGAAACAACTTGCTTGCATACATGGTGAAAAGTAAGGGTCCAAGACAGGAACCTTGAGGTACACCACATGGGAGATGCAATCTATCTGAAAGACCATCACCAAATGCTACCCTCTGTGATCGGTTGGATAAATACGACGAGAACCATTCAAGGGCCTTTCCTTCAATTCCAAATGATGTTTCTAATCGGCGGAGAAGGGTTGCGTGGTCGATTGTATCAAATGCCGCACTAAGGTCTAACAATACAAGTAGAGTCACCTGTTGGCGGTCCATGCTAAGGAGAATATCACTATGCACTTTCAAAAGTGCTGTCTCTGTACTATGTCCCTTCCTGTAAGCCGACTGAAATTCTGGAAATAAATCATTCAAAATTAAGTGATCGTATGTCTGCTCATATACAGCTCGTTCTGCTAGTTTTGAAATGAACTGTAGATTGCTAATTGGACGTAAGTTATTAAATACAGTTTCAAGTCCTGCTCTCTTAAGAAGTGGCCTCACCAATGCTTCTTTTCAATTCTCAGGGAAGTAACCATTAGCCAAAGAGGAGTTAATAAGATAGGTAATTACTGGTAGTAACGTATCCAGGCAATCCATCACTATTAATGTTCTATTCTTGTTAAATATATATGATCCAAATAAATTTGTTAAAAAAACCAAAAAAAACCCCAAACAATAACAACAATAACCACATCAGCAATAGCAACGTAAACAGTAGCAACAATAATAACAGCAACAGCAGCAGCAGCACCCTGCGAGCAGACCCTACTAAATACTCGCTGCTAACAAATACTCGGATACAAATACCCTAATAAATACTCGCTGCTAACAAATACTCGCATACAAATACCCTAATAAATACTCGCTGCTAACAAATACTCGCATACAAATACCCTACTAAATACTCGCTGCTAACAAATACTCGGATACAAATACCCTAATAAATACTCGCTGCTAACAAATACTCGGATACAAATACCCTAATAAATACTCGCTGCTAACAAATACTCGCATACAAATACCCTAATAAATACTCGCTGCTAACAAATACTCGCATACAAATACCCTAATAAATACTCGCTGCTAACAAATACTTGGATACAAATACCCTAATAAATACTCGCTGCTAACAAATACTTGGATACAAATACCCTAATAAATACTCGCTGCTAACAAATACTTGGATACAAATACCCTAATAAATACTCGCTGCTAACAAATACTTGGATACAAATACCCTAATAAATACTCGCTGCTAACAAATACTTGGATACAAATACCCTAATAAATACTCGCTGCTAACAAATACTTGGATACAAATACCCTAATAAATACTCGCTGCTAACAAATACTTGGATACAAATACCCTAATAAATACTCGCTGCTAACAAATACTCGGATACAAATACCCTAATAAATACTCGCTGCTAACAAATACTCGGATACAAATACCCTAATAAATACTCGCTGCTAACAAATACTCGCATACAAATACCCTACTAAATACTCGCTGCTAACAAATACTCGCATACAAATACCCTAATAAATACTCGCTGCTAACAAATACTCGCATACAAATACCCTAATAAATACTTGCTGCTAACAAATACTCGCATACAAATACCCTACTAAATACTCGCTGCTAACAAATACTCGCATACAAATACCCTAATAAATACTCGCTGCTAACAAATACTCGCATACAAATACCCTTATAAATACTTGCTGCTAACAACTCGTAAAATAAGGCTCCGCCGAAATCGAGTCGAATCTTTCAAGTCGCCGCAGTCCAAACTTCTGGACTAGTCAATCTCGTTTTCTTCCGTCAAACCGGTTTTTAAGGTCGCACGCATTGAATTTAGGGAAAACCCCGAGGAAAAACCGACCGACTCCCAAATCTGAGCCTGTTGTACTGTATTTGTCGGGAAAGTGCTTGTTCAGGTCTCTGACAAAACGCGACGTTCGAAGGTTAAATATAAACTTTTGATATCCTCACAAAATCACGGTTGTTTTAGCTCTTGAATAGTTCTCGAACGAAATCTACTATGTAGTCTCTCCTTAGTCCCTTTCCCACGCGGTCTACCTAAAAATAACGTCTTGTTCTAATAATAATCAGCAAACTCCACCCGGAAAGTATTTCAATGCACAACATTCTCGTCCCCAGAGGCGACGACCCATTTGGCAGCAAAATAGATCGTGACCTCTGGGAACGAGAATGGATCTATAGACTATAGAGTTCGCTGCAATGAATTGTACAATCGCTCTCGTCACTCAGTTAAGTTAATATTAAGCGGAAGCGGGTTGACAATGTTTCTCGCGCATGCTCGACAGAGATTCGACTCGATTTCGGCAGAGCGTTATTTCACGAGTTGCCAGCGGCGAGTATTTAGAAAGGTCTGCTCGCAGGGTGCAGCAGCAGCAGCAGCAACAACAATAACAACATCAGTAACAACAATGTGAACAGCTCCAATAACAGCAGAAGCAGCAACAACAACAGCAACAACAACAACAACAACAACAACAACAACAACAACAACAACAACAACAACAACAACAACAACAACAACAACAACAACAACAACAACAACAACAACAACAACAACAACAACAATGACAACATTAGCAACAGCAACGTAAACAGCAGTAACAATAATAACAGCAGCAGCAGCAACAACAACAACAACAACAACAACAACAACAACAACAACAACAACAACAACAACAACAACAACAACAACAACAACAACAACAACAACAATAACAACATCAGTAACAGCAATGTGAGCAGCACCACCAACAATAACAGCAGCGGCAATAACAGCAACAACAACAACAACAACAACAACAACAACAACAACAACAACAACAACAACAACAACAACAACAACAACAACTCAACAACAACAACAACAACAACAACAACAACAACAACAACAACAACAACAACAACAACAACAACAACAACAACAACAACAACAACAACAACAACAACAACAACAACAACAACTCAACAACAGCAACAACAACAACAACAGCAACGTAAACAACAGCAACAATAATAGCAGTAGCAACAACAACAATAATAACAACAGCAGCAGCAGCAGCAGCAGCAGCAGCAGCAACGTCAGCAGCACCGACAACAACAACAATTACAGCAGCAGCAACAACAGCAGCAGCCGTAACAACAACAACAACAACAACAACAACAACAACAACGGCAACAATTATTTAAAAATTATATAAAAGCGGCTGTTCTGATGTGATTTCGTGACGTTATCATACGTTATGTTAATAACTGTAGTAAGATGTAGGCCTTAACCAAGTCTTATTTTGCTGTGGTTGTGGTGCAGATATGCGCAGAATGTATCATACACACAGAAGTGTTTGCATGGTTAATCTTAATAGGTTTAAGAGTTTACGTTTATAACTTTTATATGCATGTTCTTTTTACGCTTATAGATTTAGAATACCCATCCTATTTATTTGGCATTCAAAGTTCTGCTCTTCGGGAAAAGTTGATCAGGTAACATATTCAAAATCGACTTGCTCATCTGTACAGTGCCTACGCTTTACACTTTGAGATGCATGTAGTATAGTTGCCCATATAACACCAACAACGGTATACACCTTTGCTTGAAACCAAACCCCACTATAAGTATTTAGCATATACCTCGCAGGCGAATAGTGCTTTTCACGCAATCTGATTGGTTCCTCTAGCTCGGGATATCCTGCACTATTCACCTGCGGGCAAAACAAAATGGCGGACAGTTTTGCTTTGTGTTTACCGAAGTAGGAGATTTTGTTGATAAACAAGGCTGATGTAGTAGAATAACGAGAGAAGTCAACAAAATTAGGTAGAAGAGTGCCCCAGGTAGGTTTCTTTACAATTTTCTAGCCATTAATATATTCAAAAGTTGTAAAAGTGCCCAAGTTGTTAGCGGCCGTGTCTTGTATAAAAATAC
>OZ036000.1:10272877-10280377 GCA_964035015.1 Corallium rubrum | reverse complement strand
AAAAAGTCCCAAAAAATCTTCTCGCCGGTGGGTTGTGGTTAGGTTTAGAGTTGCCTGGGGATTGTGATTACGTTTAGGTTTAGGATCAGCTAGGATTCGGGGTGGGAGTGGGCCTGGGTTTCAATTCCTTTAGAATTTAGGATTATTCTGAAGATGAGAGGATATGCTGGATTAGCACACTCGCGCAGGGCCTGTGTATTAACTTTTCGCTCGGGCTCAAGGACAACTTAATAACAAGGGAACCATGAGTTTCAAGAGTAACTTTGTTTTTCCTTACAGCGTCCGCCTGGTATAATGTGTGTTCTGGATGATGTTTGTGCTACAATGCATGCCCAGGGTGAAGGCGCTGACATGAAGTTATTACAAGTAAGTGGAGGGGTTGGCTGCCAATTCAGTTTCAGACTACATTATTCCTTGAGTATAGACAAGTTGAGAGTGCTGTGTAGATATTGTTTTGGATAGAGCAAAACATCAGTATTTCGTTATCAAAACATCAGTATTTCGTTATCAAAACGTCCGCATTTCGTTATCAAAACATCAGTATTTCACACAAAAGATTACAGATTACAGATCTTTTTATCCCACCATTGAAGACCTAGCTATACAAAGGAATAGGTTTATTTTGTTAAGTTTTGGCGCCCTTGCTCGTTTTGGCACCCCTTCTGCAGCCCCACTGTTCGTTATCAAAACGTCAGTATTTCGTTATCAAAACGTCAGTATTTCGTTATCAAAACGTCAGTATTTCGTTATCAAAACGTCAGTATTTCGTTATCAAAACGTCAGTATTTCGTTATCAAAACGTCATTATTTCGTTATCAAAACATCAGTATTTCGTTATCAAAACGTCAGTATTTCGTTATCAAAACATCAGTATTTCGTTATCAAAACGTCAGTATTTCGTTATCAAAACGTCAGTATTTCGTTATCAAAACATCAGTATTTCGTTATCAAAACGTCAGTATTTCGTTATCAAAACGTCATTATTTCGTTATCAAAACATCAGTATTTCGTTATCAAAACATCAGTATTTCGTTATCAAAACGTCAGTATTTCGTTATCAAAACATCAGTATTTCGTTATCAAAACATCAGTATTTCGTTATCAAAACATCAGTATTTCGTTATCAAAACGTCAGTATTTCGTTATCAAAACGTCAGTATTTCGTTATCAAAACATCAGTATTTCGTTATCAAAACATCAGTATTTCGTTATCAAAACATCAGTATTTCGTTATCAAAACGTCAGTATTTCGTTATCAAAACATCAGTATTTCGTTATCAAAACGTCAGTATTTCGTTATCAAAACGTCAGTATTTCGTTATCAAAACGTCAGTATTTCGTTTTCAAAACGTCAGTATTTCGTTATCAAAACGTCAGTATTTCGTTATCAAAACGTCAGTATTTCGTTATCAAAACATCAGTATTTCGTTATCAAAACGTCAGTATTTCGTTATCAAAACATCAGTATTTCATTATCAAACAATTCTCCGCAAATTTACCCCTTTTTTTTACCTTGCACTACTTCTCTACGCGGTCTACCCTGACCTGCGTGTGGGAGTAACGCAGGCTGGGGCTGCTTCAGATGCAGGTGAGCTTAGAAGACCGCTGAAACCAACTTAATAATTTTTGACCTCGTTAATGAGTCTCACGTGCACATGTATATGTTTATATTGTTGGTGTACCCGTAGGTGACGGAGGTGGACATTTTTGATATTTTGCTTTTATTTTTCGTAGAAACTCGAAGGAGCCGTTGGTAGTCATCAACATTACAATGGTTTTAGTTCTGGCTTCACGATTCATCACTATGCTGGCAAAGTACGATATACTGTGTGCTAGGGACATTGGAGGAAAACCTACCCTGCGAGTCAGAGCCCCATTCCGACCTACGCAAGCTTCGGGGGAAAGTGGGCTCTGCCAACAAACTTGATATATCTTTTTAAGCATGCGTGAACGGTTGCCAAGATATTATTTTGGGCCCAGGCTCTAACGCGTTACTTGCTATTTTCCTGCTTACGCGTGTTCGTAAACTAGAACTTGTTTGACCAGTTTAAAACCTGACTGACTCACCCCAAACTTGGGGCCAAAATCGAGTTTGTTCGCAGAGCCCACTTTCCCCCGAAGCCTGCGTAGGTCGGAGAGGGGCTCTGACTCGCAGCCGGGGTAAGGAAAACCCAAACATCAGCACCAACGCCAGCATCAACAACAACAGAAGCACCAGTACCAACACCGTCACCAATACTAGTACCAGCACCAACAATAGCACTAAACTAGCGCCACCAATACTAACACCAGTACCAATGCCAGCGCCAGCACCACCACCACCACCAGTAGTACGAACACCAACACCATTACCACCACTAACGCCTGCACCACTACCAGTACCAACACCAGCACCACCCATATCAACGCCAGCACTAACACCACCTCTAGTACCTTGCGCTAGTACCAGTACTAACACTAGCACCATCACCAACGCCAGCACAACCACCAACGCCCAAACCACCACCAATACCAACGCCAGCACCACCACTACCACCAATGTCAACAGCAGTACCAACACTAACACTAGTACCAGCACCAACACTAGCACTACCACTATCATCAACACCAGCACCACTGCCAACGCCAACGCCAACACCAGCATCATCAACACTACCAACAACACCAGCACCAACAACAATACCAGCACCAATACCTATTGGTCATATTGACCCATTAGTGATTGGTGACCATAATATTGACTCATTGACGGTCATATTGACTCGTTCTTGCCACAACAGTTCTACACAGTCACCCTTTTCATTAGACGTGTTACTTTCGATAGACCACAGTACATTGCGATTTCAAAATGGAAGGATTAAGAATAACTTTGCGTTATTTATTTCTCTTGCAGGTGACATATGAAGCGGATGGGTTCTGTGAAAGAAATAGGGATGTACTATTTACTGATTTGATTGAGTTGATGCAGGGTAGTACAAACGCGTTTGTCCAAGCTTTGTTTCCAGAAAATACCAAATCTGACAAGAAAGGAAGACCTACAACTCTTGGAAACAAAATTAAGGTAAGTCTTAGTAAAAAAATGAATTTCTTTCAGACCAAAGCTTCTTTAGGCTGGAATTCCACTTGGCGAATTTTATTTTGTTTCGTAAGCTCTCGGGTGGAACTAATCAGCCAAGACAAAAGCAAAAAGTCGCTTCGAAAAATGCCGTGCATATTTTCTTATTTTAGGGCTTTCAGAATTATTTCAAGTAGGCGGTTGCGATGAGAAAGTGGGCCGCTGTGAGGTGAACGGGGAGTTCTTTTCTTTAAACTAAAACTAGTAATTCCAAACGAAAACAGTGTCCCGCAGCGTTTGTTAGACATCGTATCAGATTTCTCTGATGAATTATGCATGACAATACACATAACTACATGCTATGCCCAAGGCGCACAGGGCTTTTCTTGTCATATTTGGGTAATCAAATTATTATGCATCAAAAACCAGTCCTTGGTAGAGAACCATAACGGTCACATTTCGATAGGATTGCTCGAAGTACTTTTCCGCTGACCAAATCAATTGAAGCAATTCAGGATGGACGAAGTCAATATTTTTAAACGAGTACAAACATCGATTGTTTTTAAAAAAGGAATAAAAATAGACAAGGTTGGGTAAAGAATAACTTTATTTTGATGCTTAAAGTAGAGAGAAAGGTGCAGAACAGATATTGTGATATTTGAACGAAAAGTAGCCGGCGGTAAACCTCGTGGCAACTGCTGGAGCTTCTGGGGCGGCGGTCGCCGGCTTACTTTGAAAGCACTGGAGCCCCTACGTTCTTTTTCAGATGACGTTGCCCTTTACCTTACTCCTTACTTCCCAGCTTGTTCGTTTCGCTTCATGTTTACACTTGACTTACTCAGGCTTTCATTTTCCGCGCTTTTAAATAAGATGGGTTTTTTATAAAAGAAACACATGTTTCAATACGTAATTTTTTATTGAATTATTGTTCAACATTTTCCAACGAAAGTGTCTAAGGGGGCGCTTACATGGACCGGGCTGGCCCGGTTAACCGAGCTACCCAGTTAACCGGGATGAGTTTACGAAACGATTACATGGAGCGGGGTAAGCCGGGATGATTTCAGGCCGAAATTCGCAATTATCAAGTAAGTAAGGGCAAAGTTACGTTAGTTTTACTTCAGTTTCACATTAATTAGTCTATTATTTATTTTGTAAGCCCACCGTTAATAAAAAGATTGTTAAAGTCTTCGCTAACCCCGGAAAGCGTCTTCACGAAGACTACTTAATTTATTAAATCTTCGCTTTGATCACGAAACACACAAACAACGTTGATGTTCTATTTCAGTTCCTTTCAGCACTATTTATTCACACAGTCAAGCAAACGAACGCGTATCGAAGCGAGTTCAACAGTTTTTCAGCCCAGTTTGCCGGGATGAAAACGATTACATGGACATTTTCATCCCGGTTAACTGGGCTAGCCCGGTTGCGACAACCGGGATCCCGGCAAACCGGGCTAGCCCGCTTGCCATGTGATCGAAATGTTAAAACAACATGCGTTTTATATATAAAGCGGGTAGCCCGGTTAACCGGGCCAGCCCGGTCCATATAATCGCCCCCTAAGGCTTGGTTTAGACGTCGAAGTACCGTCGCATTTAATTCGTCGCATTTAATGCGACCAATTTTATCCGACGGAAATGCAACGTCTAAACTGATTTTATTCGACGCGTCGCATTTAATTCGACGCTGTCGAATTATGCGACGAGCTGTGTCCATTCAAATAAACTCAGTAATTTTCCCGCCAAAACTTGCAGGTCGTTAAAAAGCGTGCCATGTCGCCCCACAATGCCGGGATAGCATTCGCCGCTTTTTCCGGGCCTCCCAGCAACCAATCAGCGGGCGCCATTGGCGTAATGACCCGAGGACAAGGTTAGCCATATAATAAAACGTTTTAATCTTTTACATTTCAATAGACCCAAGCAAACCTGTTGGTGGACAGATTAACCAAATGTACGCCACACTACATTCGTTGTATAAAACCAAACGAGACTAAGAAAGCTCGGGATTGGGAGGGAGATAGAGTTAAACATCAAGTGGAATATCTTGGATTAAAAGAAAATATTCGTGTTAGGCGAGCTGGGTTCGCCTATCGAAGAGAATTCGACAAATTTTTAATGAGGTGAGTTGCTGTTGGTATTATTGAAAGGCTTATATTAATTATCACACTGTAATTTTATTAAAAATTTATCATCATCATCATCATCATCATCATCATTGTTATTATTATTATTATTATTATTATTATTACCATTATCAATATCATCACCATTATCATCATCATCATCATCATCATTATTATTATCATTACCATTGTCAATATCATTCTCTTATATTTTTATTTATCACAAAAAAGGTTCCAAGCTTCCCTGTAAGACTGCATGTCGGCAGTTGTTTACTTTCGAACGATAAACTTTGGACTTTTGAATATCACGTGAACGTTATCTCGATTAAAAAACAAAAATACGTTATTTACCGTTTTGGTCGGTCCGTACAGAAAAATATTTGCCCTCGGGCCTTTTTTAAAACCTCGGGCAAATGTTTTTCTAACGGACCTCCCAGCCGGTAAATAACATATATTATACCTCAACTGTAAATTGTCCAGTCAGAAAGCTTGATTTGTACCATGTGACCAGTCAATTAATCATCGAATTACCCCCTCAAAAGTAATATTCCCCGCTGCAGCGGGGAATATGCTTCGTGTACCACGCGTGAACGCCACGAACGCACGATTCAACGAAGCTGTCAACAATGGCGCAGTTTGGCGAGACAAGAAAACGTTTCGCCTGAACATTCAGATGTTGACAAGAAGATTGTTAGGTTACAAGAAAATAAGGATTCAGTGAATACAAAGAAAGCAACAAACAATGCATCTAGAAGCCTTGAGACGACAACAGAATGGAAGCAGACAATGAAAAGTGGACAAAAGTTAAGCTAAGCGAACTTTATTAACATTATTTCAGTTTTTTTTGGAAAGATTAATATGTTTCGGTATAATATATAATTTATAGACCTTTCGCTCGGGGAATTCGATGAAATATTACCCCGAGGTATGATATATCATCCCGAGGGGTAATATTTCATCGAATTCCCCTCACTCCAGGTCTATAAATTATATATATATATATATATATAATTATCATTACCATTATCAATACCATCATCATCATCATCGTGCATGATCATCATCATCACCATAATCATCACCATCATCATTATAATTATCATTATTATGATCATTATCAATGTCATCATAATCATCACCATGACTATTATTATCATTATCAATATCATCATCATCATCATCATCATCATCATCATCATCATCGTCATCACCTCATCACCAATGACCATCATCATCATCATTTTACCTTTGTGTTTCAAGGTATGCCATATTGACGACGGAAACATGGCCTCGTTGGCAAGGTGATGTACGGAAAGGCATTGAACATTTGATGAACTCAGTGAACATGGAGAGAGATCAATGGCAAATGGGAAAGACCAAGGTCTTTGTCAAGGCTCCGGAGTCGGTAAGCAAGACGATTTTTAGTTACAGTGAAATTTCAGTTTGGTTATCGTAACAGTTTTCCGTTTGCTTGTCAAGAGGTTACTCTCTGTGGTCCAGTTATATATGTATACACGAGAGCCGTTTATTATTAGCCTAGTTTCTAAGCCTTTCGTTTCCGCCATGAGCTTGGTCGCGTAGTCGGTTTGGGTTCTTGGGAAGACTGGGGAGAGTAAATATATATATAGTAATAAAATATAAATATATAAATAATATAAGTATATAAATAATATAAATATATAAATAAATAAATAATAAATATATATATAGTTCAATCTACAGACACGTGTTTCGCTGTACTACAGCTCATCAGTGTAGTT
Source organism: Corallium rubrum (assembly GCA_964035015.1). NCBI lineage: Eukaryota > Metazoa > Cnidaria > Anthozoa > Scleralcyonacea > Coralliidae > Corallium > Corallium rubrum. Next base: position 10,273,443 of record OZ036000.1, on the reverse strand, counting down.
TGGAACAAACTGAATGAATTTCATCAATTACTTATACACATGCGATCGTCGGTGACAACCGCACGTGGGACAGCATCGGTGAAGTACATTCAGATAGCGTGAAGTGCGCATGGGCCCAGAGTGCTCAAACTTCCACAAGGGTAGTGAGCGTTGCATTAGCGCTAATAGGTACCCACGGCAACTTCACAGAGTGCTCAACAACACCGAAGTGAAGGAGCGTACATAGTTCAATCTACAGACACGTGTTTCGCTATATATATATATATATAGTTATAATTTCATAGCCTCCTACGCAGGCAACTCTGGGGACAAGAGACAATTTTTTTTTCTTTTTCTTAGCTATTTCTTCTGGAAGAGATGCGTGAAAGGAAGTTCGATAGTTACGCTAGAACAGTCCAAAAAGCGTTCCGTCAATATAGAATGCGAAAGTTCTTTGTTGATCTTAAACGGCAAGGTTAGATTTTATTATAGAAGTAAAGGGCTGCGTACGTCGGCACGACCACCACTACAACGACGACGAAGACCACCACCACCACAAACGATAAGGACGACAATGACAACGATGA
>OZ036000.1:10242877-10267877 GCA_964035015.1 Corallium rubrum | reverse complement strand
GTGTACGCATAACTCTGACGTCATGTGTATACATAAGTCATGGTGTCATGTGTATATGCAAGTCATGACATGTGTATGCATAACTCATGACGCCATGTGTGCGTAAGTCATGTCGTCTTGTGTATGCATACGTCATAACGTGTGTACGTGTAAGTCATGACGTCATGTGCAAGCGCAATTCACGACGTCATGTGTATGTATAAGTCACGACGTCATGTGTATGCGTAAGTAATGACGTCATGGGTGCTCAGAACTCGATTTCCCATGATCACACCCAATCACAAGTGAGGTTCAAATTCTTGACATAATCAAGTATAAAAGTGAGATTCTTAATCTTAAGATTCTTTCACTCTACATTTTCTTCCAAAGCATTTTTTCTTCTTCTTGTTCCTATATTCAACGTTGTTTGTGATTTTTTTTTCAGTTGAATTTTGCTGACATGACAACACTGGGTTTTTTTTGTTTAGTATTAGCGTGGCTGTTAAGAAAGAAGGCTGGGGTGGAGGTGGTAGTCGTACGTTGTCGTTCGCGTGTTCAGGTCAAAGTGACTTCCCCGTCCTGGTTCCCTCTGGTAAAACAGTCAAGATTACTATTGGCACTGGACTGCCAAAGGATACACGTATGTTGGCTTTCTTTTTGATTGACATAGCATCCGTACCTCACCTTGTAAAAACAAATATCTCAAACTCATTAATAATTCATGATTGAAAACAAATACACTTTACACATAGTCAATAGAAATAAAGTCATTGGTCTATGTTTTTGTTCAGTTTCTGCACTTCCATAGTTACTGAACGCATTGTATTTTCTATATAATGGAGCAGTCATCCAATAGCAACGTTTGGGTTTGTTGTTATTAAATATTCATAGTGATTAAGGTTTCGCGTTGTCTTTACAACGTAAAAATGCTTTTTCTACGTTGTCAACAGAGTCACGACGGCATGAAAATTACTCTTGGGACCGTCATTTGCAAAACTTCTTTGTATATGACATAAAATTCTATTGTTCAAACACGTTGCCGTAGTCGTAGTCGTTGTGTTTTCTTAAAGTCCCTGCAGAAGCCTTGGGAAAGCTTAACCTTACTCTCGTGACTACCATAGATTGAACAAGTGTATCGCTTCAAGAATTTAAGAACAAGGCGAGTCCGTGCGATAATGTATCTTGAAATTTGAATGTATAAATACACCACTATTCAATATCACTGTTAAACTTTCTACCGTAGCCGTAGTCCGTTGCTGTGAATCTTAAACACGGAGCGAGCGCATAAGTACCGGCTGAGTACCTCAGCCAATCCTGCCCAAACGCATCTGATTGGTCCACACAGCTAAAATTACTTCCGGCCTTACCGAGGAACTTTGACTGAGACTGAAGAGTGGAGCTCTTGTGAGACTTGTTTACTGTTTTTAAATTAAACTTGCCACTTCCCAAACGTCGAATTTGTCTTTTTCAAGTGTAACACATTTTGAGTAGAAAGACGGAAAAATTACGCTTCCAATACGTCGAAACAGAACTAAGGTGAGGAAAAACCGTACGAAAAAGACCAAGCGTCTCACCATTTTTCTTGTTGAATGCAGATGATGTCTGTATTCTTTGCTTATTCATATCTTCCGTCCTTGTAATTATAAGACCCTTTTATATACACCAAGAATGTTGATAATGAATATCTCCATGTAGATGTCTGAACATCATCTCACTTTTCAACGACGACAACTTTGTTTTTGCACGACCGACAGTACATGTTGTCTGGAAAGTCAGACAAATGACTACTAAAAGTTCTCAATTTGTGATATATTGACTTGCAAAGTTAATATAATAAACTATTTATTGTCTTCGTTTAAATTGTCTGTTTTAGTTAAATATCAAAGTATTGTCTTTTATGTGGAACATGACAAAAGACAAAACGGCAAAAGACAAAGCAGCTATACGTGACCTTCAAACATCGTTTGAAAGCAAGGTCATAAATATAAGCTTATATATTTTACAAATTCATTGACCAAACAAATTTAATCACTTCAGAATTGTTTTTATCTAAGTCTCTTATGCTTCTCTTTACAATTTATATGGGTAATTGAAAGGTAAAAAGGTTGTAAATAAAAGATGATTCTCAAAACTTCACCAGCTCACTGACTCGTTGTTGACTTGACTGTTGACATTTCAAATTGTCAGTGCGTAGCCGGGGGGGCTCCCTTTTATGCGCTCGCTCCGTGTTTAAAATCCCTTATATCAATCGTTGTTGGATTGTTAGCTCCTTTGAAGTTTGTTGGGCTTCCAGATAATGTTTAAGGAATAGAAATGTGGCTGCCCGTGTTTATATATCCTGCAAGTCATAGCCCCTTTTCCGACCTACGCACTGTACGCAGGCTTCGATGGGGGGTGGGGGGGGGGGTGGGGTACGGATCACGTTTCACGGGAAATAAAAAAAGTCGTTTCTCATTTCACGGATAAGAAAACTGCCATTTCACGTTTCACAAAAAATTACGGTAACGTTTAATGAACTCTGTGACAGTTATTTACAGAAGGAGAAGTAGATTGAAGCTGAGTAGATTGAAGCTCATATTCTTCATAATCAGGGGGCGGATTTAGGATTTTGAAAACTTCAGTCAAAGTTGTGGTCCACAGTTTTAGGGGGTCGGGGGTTATGCTCCCCCGGAAAATATTTGAAATTGGGGTCTCTAAAATGGCATTTCCCGCGATCTGACAGGACAGTTGAGCAAAATTTTGAAACTTTGGCACATTTTATCATTTTTACAAAAGATTTTGTCCAAATTGGATGTTTTCTAAACTTTATTGGGAAAATTGATTATACAGCATTATATGTACTAAAATATTACTAGTTAGCCAAACGAAACAGGCGCAAACACCCATGCATGCTTTCTAAAAATTAACTAAATAAATTATGAACCATAAACACCAGTTCTGGGGAACGGTAGGCATAGGGGACCCTAGATCATGGACGCGCGAGCGAGTATCGATAAATAGACTATATAAGCGAGAATCGAAATATAGTAAGGTTAGATATACTGCCGAAACAGAGACCGTAGGAGTCTAACGTTTCGAGCGAAGGCCCTTCGTCAGAGAGAAACGTAAAGAGTGTAAACAAACAACGAGCTTATATACTAAAGGTAATCTTGTGACCAAAATTAAGCCAATCAGATAAAAATGACAATAACAAATCGATAATGAGATGCGAAATACATTTGCTATTCATACCGTCGATGAGCAAGAAGGAGGGGGTGTAAAAAGGATGAGCGAGAGTAAAAATAGATAAATATATAAAGTGAAAACGCTGTTTATGTCCGCCCTTGCTGAACAGAAACAATGTCTTCAGAGGTGTTAAATAAAAGAAAAACGTTCGTATATAAGAGAGACTTTCGCAAGTCTAGGAGAACGATTAAACCACGGTTATTAAACTTATAATCTTAAAAATTATAAAATACGTAATGCTTAATCACAGTTCACGACAACTTCAGTACTTTATTCTCATTTCACGGACAATTATTATCGACAATCACGGCTCACGGCTGGAATACAAATCACGTTTCACGACACAAAATTCCGGCATTTCACATTTCACAAGAAAATATATTGGCAATTCACGGCTCACGAAAATACCCTTTACCACCATCTGACTAATCACAGCGTGCCTAAAGCCCAGCACAGAGTTGGAAAAAAGCTGCGGGTATGCGGGTACCACCCGGAGGAAGGTTTACTTTCGTGAGGAAGGTTTAAAGTGAAAACACGTGAAACAACACATTCGGTAATCTGAGAAAGTTACAATTGATCAAGCAAGGTGTCGAGAAGAAAAGCGATTTGCAGCAAAACATTGGCTAACCAACAATTATCCAGCACTGGCAGTGGCAGCAGTTACATGTGTGAGACATGTACGCTGATGTCTGCTGTGATGTCTGTATCTTCGCAGCAGTTGAGGGTAGTTAGTAGGCTGTCTTGTCAGCAGCGGTCAGTTATTAGCAGCTATTGTAGTATGCTAAAGCTTACCTAGGAAAACCTAGAAAACCAAGGTACTGTAAAAGTCACGCAGTATTTATGAACGTTGCAAAACACAAAATTCTCGCTATATATTTTGAGGAAGGTTATCTAAACTTAAAAACCCATCCGGAGGAAGGTTGAATACCTTTTCCAACTCTGGCCCAGCATATACTGAAACAAGTTTCTGAAACAAAGTTTTAGAAACTTTTCAACATACACTGGAAACTTTTGTTTCTGAAACCGTGTTTCGGTAACTTGTTTCGGAAATTTTCTCTAGTGTATACTGGGCTTAAGACGCAATTTATTTTCAATATGTCTTTAGGTCCCGGTCGTCGTCAATCTAGTGCGTTTGGTAAACCTTCTCAACCCAGACGTGCCGCTCCTCGACCGAGTGGTGCCAATCAGACTGGGGCCGACAGAGAGCGAGCTCACAGTGGCTCATTAAGACGTTACTCTTCAGTGGCCAAAAATAGCCATCCTAATTTGCCGAAATCAGGAGCACAGCACAAGGCGAAACGTGGCGCCAACTACGACCCAACTAGTGCCGAGTTTATGAGGACTCCAGATTCTGGCGCGTGTGGGTAAGTGCTATCAAAGTAGCGTGCTGCGTAGGCGTGTTGAAACTAGCCTCCTCCGCAGGCAACTCTGTGGCTTCTCACTTCTTAGTTTTTCCGAGTCAGAAAGCTTCTAGGACTGTGCGAGCGATGTTTTGGCTGGGATTGCAGGGAAGTATAGGGATTGTTGGGGTTTGTGAAGGGTTTCACACCGCGCCTCTCCCCTCCCCTCGCGCATTCAATTCCCCTCTTCCCCATGCTCTTGTTAATTTCCCTGGCTTGGCCAAAACATTGAAAACATCGCTCGCACAGTCCTAGAAGCTCTCTGACTCTAAGAAGTGAGAAGCCACAGAGTTGCCTGCGGAGGAGGCAGTGTTGAAACAACAATCGAAATATAGTAAGCGGTTAGATATACTGCCAAAACAGAGAACGTGGGAGTCTAACGTTAAGTACTAGCCTATTATAGTCTCTAAGCCTTCCTCGGTTAACGCCTTTCGGAAGTGATCCGAACGAACCCGCTGGGGACGGCCTAGCAAAATTCGTAAACACTTTCACTTTACAGCTTGGTCGTTTCTTGAGGAAGAATTGTGATGTTATGATGTCCTAAGTGTTTCCCGACACTTACTATTCCATCTGCATAAAATAATACAAGCCTGCTCACCTCGATTCGACGAAGTTTTACTAGCTTAGCTTTCTTATCACTAGCTTTCCTTCTGCAACCGCCAAAAGTTGAAAGTTAAACCGTTAAATTTTCATTTCGAGCTCTAATTGGAATATATTCCATACTTTCCTTCTTTCGATCGCCAAGATCTTTGGTAAAATGCTTTTTACATAATATACTGTCATGTCGCTCAGTGTTGTTTACGTTAGATGTACAGTATGCTAGATCCCAGGAACAGTCGAAGGGCCAGAACGATTCTGGGCAGGACCTTTTCCCGTATTTTGCTAGGCCTTCTCGTTTCCAGCCTCTCCCCAGTCTTCCCAAGAACCCAAACCGACTACGCGGCTATGCTCATGGCGGAAACGAAAGGCCTAGAAACTAGGCTAGATAAGTTTGTCTTCTTCAGTGAGTTCTTCTTCCATCTTGTCTGAACTTGTTTTCAGGTTATTGGCGCACGTTAACTGGTTGCTAGCCTAAGAAGTTCGAAAAAAAGCGGTACTTCATAAAATACCCTGCCGACACTGCGGGAAGGCACTACGCCATTTTTAATGACCTGTAGGTTTTGGCGGGAAAATTTCTGAGTTGATTTGAATGGAAATAAAAGACAATTGTACAATTTCGTTGGGAAATTTTAAACAATAATACGTCCTGGAACACGAGTGTTTCTTTTTGTAAAAATTACTTATTTCAAAGCGCCTAAAATGAATGCTTAACAGGTGTAAACATGAAACGAAACGAACAAGCTCAAAAGTAAGGTAAACGGAAACATCTGAGACGCCAACGATGAGTTAAAGTGTATATGAAACGAAAATTTAGTTTGTCTTATTTGAAAGAACTCTTAAAATAATGGGGAATATCAATTTACAGCTTTTTCATATTTTACTTCGTTCTTGAGATATTTAGACTTATGTGATATTCAAATGAGATAACTTATGGTTCGTTTTCTTCTAATTAACATATTCTAAAATCGTGAATATTTTTACGATTATTGATCAAAATCACTTGTAACTTGTCTTTCATGTTTAGTTGCATGAACTGTAGCAATATGCAAAATTACAAGTGATTTTGTTCAATAATCTTAAAAATATTCGCGATTTTCGAATATGTTAATTCATTTGAATATCACATAAGTCTAAATATCTCAAGAACTAAGTAAAATATGAGAAAGCTGTAAATTGATATTCCCCATTATTTTAAGAATTCTTTCAAATAAGACAAACTTAATTTTAGTTTCATATACACTTTAAAGACAAATAAGAAAACGAACCAAAAGCCATATAGTAAGTGGCTTATCAACCTCGTTTGCTTGGTCTGTACCGGAAAGTATTTGCCTGAGCTTTTCGAGGAACCAACTTGAGCTCTGTTGGTGGAACGTCGGACTAGTAAACCAAAGGCCGGTAAATACCGCTGCCAAACGTTAGCGCATGCGTGAATTCGCTGAGTAAACATTGCAAGAGAAGTGGGAACTAGCCGTGGCGACAATAACCAGACAGTGAAGACTAAGTAAAACTCGACTATTCATTTGTGTTTTTAAAAAAAGGGTAAAGAAAATTACGAAGGGGTAAATTCAGAATATTTAACAATTATTCACCGAAGTGGAGGTGAATAATGCTGGATCCACTCTATTTACCGACACTGAGGTGAATAATTGTTTTAGCATATACCTCAAATGAAATAACAAGTTTAACATTCTATAACTTATATTTTTCGGTATTATATACAAGACACGGCCGCTAGCAACTTGGACACTTGGCGTACTCGATATTTGTCGACAAAACAATTTTTTAATACAACTTTTGAATATATTAATGGCTAGAAAATTGTAAAGAAACATAACTTTTCTCGTTATTCTACAGTACAACATCAGCCTTGTTTATCAACAAAATCTCCTGCGTCGGTAAACAAAGCAAAACTGGCCGCCATTTTGTTTTCCCCGCAGGTGAATAGTGCAGGATATCCCGAGCTAGAGGAACCAATCAGATTGCGTGAAAAGCACTATTCGCCTGCGAGGTATATGCTAAGTTGCAATATTGACAAGGAAGCCATGCACAAATTACCTACCTAATCTTTTTGGTAGTATGCTTATAGTTTTAACTTTTGTGTCGGACTCTCGGACCAGTCCAAATATTTCAGTGTTTTCCCGCTCTTTTTCCGAGGACGAGCTCGGACGTCGCACATGCGCAAATCGTTTGGCAGCGGTGTTAGGCCCACTGATCTCTCTATATAAAAATGCCAGTTGTATGATGATGACGTGACCACTACCCAAGATGGCTGCCGCTAAAATTCATAGCTTTCGTAGATTGAAAACAGACAAAAAGAGTTACTTTAAGAAAATTTAAACGAATGTAAGGACACAAGAAGTACTTAATAAGGTTTAAGACGTTAATTTCTTGTATTTGTTTTTGTTTTTGTTACTGAACTGGAAAACCGTTACATTTCGTTGTTTTTCTTCAGTGCCGACAACGAAAAAACTTCACGATAATATAAACTGAAAAATAGACTATAAAATCTACGAATAATTCAATTCCAAGTCTTAAATTGTACCTTTTATAGTAATCTTAATGCCTTAACAATATCTCGTGTTGTGTACTTGCCATCTTTTGACTGTATTTGTTGTTAAACAGTGAAAACTAAACGAACCGCCACTGTTGTTTGCTTGACGGCTTTTCCGACTCCCCCGGCACAGAGTACTTAATATTCCTACCCCCGGATAATCTGACCGTGCTGACGTCAAGATGTAATGTAATGTAATGTAATGTAATGTAATGTAATGTAATGTAATGTAATGTAATGTAATGTAATGTAATGTAATGTAATGTAAAACTTTATTTACTGAGGGTAAAACACTTTACAGTCATAGACTGATAAACTAGTGGCCCTCTAATATATAGAATAAAATAATGCAAAACTAAAATACAATATTGGTACTAAAGAACTAAAATTGCATAAAAATATAAAATAGTAGGCTAAAACGTCTAGGTGTCCTTTCCACTCTCTAGGAAATACTGAAGTGATCGAGGCCTACATACTGATTTTTCAAATGTTTGAAATGTTCTTTTCTAAAAGCTTTCAAACTCGAACTTTTCCTGAGAGAGACTGGCAAAGCGTTCCATAGTTTGCTAGCGGTAGATAAAAATGTTTTCCCGCCCTCGGTTTCTCTAATATAACGAGGACAACGAAGAGTGATATCAGAAAATCTAGTAGTTCTGGAAGAAACATCGCTAATTTTTGATAATCTGTTTATTAAGTATTCGGGAGCAGATCCCTGAAGACATTTATATATAACAGAACATTTGTTTATTTTTGTTTCATCATAGAAAGGAATCCAGTTTAATTTTTTGAACAATGTAACAGTTCGTTCTTTTCTTAATCCAACGTTAAGAATTACTTTTGCAGCTCTTTTCTGTAATCTAAAAACTCGGCATAAATTAGCTTGGGACGTCTTTGATCAGACGACACTGCCATACATTAAGACAGGTTTAATGATGGAATTATATAGGACAATACGCTCTTGTTTGGGCAAAAGGTATCTTATTGAGCGTAATAAACCTATTCGTTGGGAAAGTTTTTTGCACACTGAGTCAATGTGCTCGTCGAAGGTCAACTCCTGATCCAAGGTGACACCAAGTATGTAAGAGGAAGTTTGGTCGAGTTTGATATTATTACTTGTTTCAATGTGGCTTATGCTAGTCAACTTTAGGATTGGGACAAGTTCTAATGCCGCAATGCGTCATATGTTCCACTACGTAAGATGGCGGCGACTGGCACTGTTTGACTGCTGGCCATAGGGAATGGCCTATCCAGTTGTATATAGAGATCAGTGGCGCGGAGTAGCACCTAATATCATTATTCTCCACCTGAGTTTGCTGTCCCACAATAATTACTCAATAAAAATTGTTACTTTAACCTAACTTAAACAACCGTCGGCATATGACGTAACAAACAGGCCTGTAAAACAATTTTAGTAATACTTAATACTTTAGTTACCATAAATAGTACTTCTAAATTTCCTAATCTTCCATATTTTAGCTAACTCATTGTTAACAGTCTAAACAGAGTAGTAAAAATATATATGTAATTTAAAATGCTTTTTAACATCTCGGATTAAACAGAACAGACTTACAGCAAGGAAATGATATAACACCAACAAAACAACCATCTGAAGCAAGGTAATTTTAAAATACTAAACTGCATTCAGAGGCTTGCATATACCTCCGCCAGTGGGTTATTTGATCATATCTACGTAAAAAATGGGTATTCCTTGGTCAATGGACCGCACTTTGGTATAAAGAATGGAACTGACAAGTCTATTGTTTTGGGTTATTTTCATTTACTTTGTGAATATTACGAGTTGCATAACGTAGCGAATGGGTAAACAGACAAACAGACAAACAAACAAACAAACAAACAAACAAACAAACAAACAAACAAACAAACAAACAAACAAACAAACAAACAAACAAACAAACAAACAAACAAACAAACAGATGAACAAAGATACAAATAGACAAATAAATAAATAGATAAACAAATAAACAGACAAACAGGAAAACTGGCAGACAGACGGACAGACAGACAGACAGACAGACAGACAGACAGACAGACAGACAGACAGACAGACAGACAGACAGACAGACAGACAGACAGACAGACAGACAGACAGACAGACAGACAGACAGACAGACGGGCAGGCAGGCAGGCAGGCAGGCAGGCAGGCAGACAGACAGACAGACAGACAGACAGACAGACAGACAGACAGACAGACAGACAGACAGACAGACAGACAGACAGACAGACAGACAGACAGACAGACAGACAGACAGACAGACAGACAGACAGACAGACAGACAGACAGACAGACAGACAGACAGACAGACAGACAGACAGACAGACAGACAGACAGACAGACAGACAGACAGACAGACAGACAGACAGACAGACAGACAGACAGACAGACAGACAGACAGACAGACAGACCGACCGACCAGACCAGACCAGACCAGACCAGACCAGACAGACAGAACAGACGAACAGACAGAACTGGCGAAACAGACGAACAGACAAAACAGACTGACAGACAAAACAGACTGACAGACAAAACAGACTGACAGACAAAACAGACTGACAGACAAAACAGACTGACAGACAAAACAGACTGACAGACAAAACAGACTGACAGACAAAACAGACAGACAGACAAAACAGACAGACAGACAAAACAGACAGACAGACAGACAGACAGACAGACAGACAGACAGACAGACAGACAGACAGACAGACAGACAGACAGACAGACAGACAGACAGACAGACAGACAGACAGACAGACAGACAGACAGACAGACAGACAGACAAATAAAAAAAAAAAACCCCAAAAAAACAAACAAATAAACAAACAAACAAACAAACAAACAAACAAACAAACAAACAAACAAACAAACAAACAAACAAACAAACAAACAAACAAACAAACAAACAAACAAACAAACAAACAAACAAACAAACATAAACCAACCAGCCAAAGCGAAAACATAACCCCATGGCGGAGGTAAAAATGTTAACTCTGAGTCGATAACATAACGAAATAGATACCTTTAAAGTATTAAACCTATACCAAAATTAAATTCTGTCGAGTTATATTAAATGTTATTTTTTTATGTAAGATAATAATTTAAAAGAACTAAAAACACCTAGAATAGAATAGAATAGAATAGAATAGAATAGAATAGAATAGAATAGAATAGAATAGAATAGAATAGAATAGAATAGAATAGAGTAGAATAGAATAGAATAGAATAGAATAAAACTTTAGTTTACGAGGGAAAAGACGTATTAACCGTAAAGGTTATCTAACATACGGCCCTCACAATATTACAACATTTACAAATACAACAGACATAACTAGTACACTATATATGGAAATAATGTCAAGTGATAAACTAGGCCGAAGGCCTGGTCCTGATTTGGTCTTAAAATTTATAATTCTATTCGTAGGCCAAAAAAAAATGTCTTCTGTTTCTGGTCAGCGCGCGCGTCATCTTTTTTCTTGCGCGTCGATACTTTTTTTTTAAACATTTTTAATATTAATTGACTACAAATGACACCAGCGGATATTAAATATTTGATCGGTCTATTCTCAACCAATGTTTCCTATGAAAACTGCTGGTATGTTTGCGGGTAGTGATTGAAGGCTTCATATTTCAATCACGTGTTCATGCAGGAAGCATGCATGTTGATGCATATACGATGTTACATGTTCAGTATACCATGTGACAAGTATATTATAAAAATACTCACCATGTTTCAGATGTCTGTTCAATCAAGGTTTGCCTTGGGGCGGAAAAAGGTGAAAAAAACAAACAAACCCGCGTCACCGCGTCAGTTTTGGGCATGTGCTCTGACCAGAAACGGAAGACATTTTTTTTGGCCTTATGCTCAAAATTTTCCTGCACCAAAAATTCCAAGAACATGTAGTTAATCCAGCGGAATGCCAAATATTACTTGTAAAACCACGACTGTCATGTTCCATTTTTTCCCTAAGAAAGTTCCTTATTCCACAGGGTGAGTCGTACCATTTCTGGCAAGATCAAAAACACCAAACGACCAGCAGCTCCTGGCCGACCTAAACCAGGTCTACCTCCGAAGCCATCGTTGCCTAAGTGTAAAACGCTCTACGCGTACGATGCCCAGGATACAGAAGAACTTAGTTTCAATGCTGGAGAGACGCTTGAAATCGTTAAAGAAGGTAAGATTCAGAAATCTATATATTTATTTCAAAGCATGACTTGCTATCCTTAATTATTATATATTATTTTCCAAATCCTTAATTACAATTTGTCAAAAAGATAGAAAGAATTCTCGATATCTGCACTTTTAATTTTAGTCGCATTTGCTGCTGTAATTGTTTGATTCTGAGCCCACAATGCTATTATCTGTAGTTTCTGGAGGTATTATCTGTAGGAAAAAAGACTTATCATGCATGTGCTGACGTGACCTGTCCTTACACGGTCATTTAACAATCCCTTACTAAAACACGTACACCATTATTCAACATGGCGAACGAGCTATATTTTTGGTTTGGGAAGCTTCGTATGGGTAGCGTGCGTCAACAACAACGGAAGACATCGGTACACGAGAAAGAGTAATAGCTAAAAGAAAGAAAGGAACAAAGGAACAAAGAATAGCGAGATGGAAGCTTCTACAGCAGGGCAAAAAAAATGCATTTTATCGTATTAATAACACCATATTGATAGCAAGCGTTTTTCAATCCCGTTGCGTTTACACGGCCAAGTTAAGCGCGATTAACTGATCGTGCTCAGTTTAATCCACCTCCTTGAGGTGAATCCACCTCCTTGAGGTGGTGCAAAGTAATCGGGATTAATTTGCGCCGATATGTTTACACGGATATTTTAAGCCTGCTTGAAGTCAGATGTGGCTCAGATCCAGCTTAAATTTTGGCCGTGTAAACAGGGCTTTTGAGTTGCGTTTTTTGAACGAGGGAGTGATTTTTTTTTACATTTTCAACTCAAAATTCAGCCTTCGGCTTCGGCAGATAACACACTTCGACCTTGATAATTCTTAATATCAAATGTCTCATCCAATAATTGTTTATTATTTAACAAAAAATAGTATTCTAGACGTAGTTTTAAAGCCATATAGTAGGCATTTAATACGCAAGCTAAGGTAACTAACTATAGATCATTTTCATCTGACGTCATGGCGACCATATTGGTGTACCAAAACAATGAAATGGCGGCCATATTGGTGTGCCATCTTTATCCTATAGGAATTTAGCTCTATTCTTATTCAAATTCACCACCCAATGGAACTACCGATCGCGTGAGTGAAAACAATCTATATATTAGTTAATGATCACCTCGGTTTTCTTTGATGTACCGCAGGCATAAATCAAGTACATTTTCTTTTGTCTCGCAAGCTCTCGAGTGGAACTAATTGGCCAAGACAAAAGAAAAATCTCGAGTCGGTCGACAAATGTCGCCTAGTGACATTTTCTTTTGTCTTGGCTAATTAGTTCCACTCGAGAGCTTGCGAGACAAAAGAAAATGTCGCTTCGCGCGACATTTTTCGCCTAGTGGAAAACCGCCTTAAGGCAACTTCTTTGATCATGAACTAATTAAGGTGGCTCCACACAGTTTCTTGAAAAATGGAAAATACAAGTTTGAGAGTCCAAACCACGTGCATAAACAATTCCAGAAAAGAATAAAACTAAATGTTATGCATAGTTAAACAGTCTGACAATCAAAAACTGTTACCAAATAAATAGCAACAGTTGTTGCTATGGCAACAATGACGTTTCAAAATGGCTGCCAATTACCCTTCAGACTAATTTAATTCGAAAAAAACTTTGGTGACCTCCAATTTTTTTTTCATTAAAACTTTTCTTGAAGTATGAGTAATCAATAGGCCGAATTTAAAAAAATTCTGTAGAAGGAAGATTTTTTCCCCGGGAAAAATCATGTTTGTTAATTTTTAAAAAATTTCGTTCTACAGAATTTTTTTTAAATCGGCGTATTGATTACTCATACTTCCAGGAAAGTTTTAATGAAAAAAAAATTGGGGGTCACGAAAGTTTTTCTCGAATTAAATTAGTTTGAAAGGTAACTGGCAGCCATTTTGAAATGTAATTGTTGCCATAGCAACAACAGTTGCTATTTATTTGGTAACAGTTTTTGATTGTCCGACTGTTTAACTATGCATAACATTTAGTTTTATTCTTTTTCCGAATTGTTTAATCACGTGTTTTGGACTCTAAAACTTGTCTTTCCATTTCTCAAGAAACTGTATGGAGCCACCTTAAGTAGGTTAGTTACCTCAACTTCTGACAGTAATAACTGACGTAGTTACCTCGGGTTCGGTAAGATAATTTATACATGAATAAACTAATAAGCGTTTCTTGCCCCGTTTGTATGTCTTTCTTTCAAAAGAATCTTTGGATCATAACTAGGCCAAAAAGGCTCATTTAGATGCACAAAAAAAAAGAATAATATATCTAAATTGGTAGCATTACGAGAGCAGTCTATTTTAGCGTGAAATCGCAAATATTAAAATTTGATCGACTGTTCTGCGCTTTGTTGGAAAAAATCGCTGAATAATTCTGCAGAACAATTGTGAATTATTCTGATTATTATTCAGAATAGTATTCAGAATAATTCTGCAGAACAATTCGGACACTGTAAAATATAAATCCTGTATTCACAAATTAAAAATTGACTATTGTCAACACGATATTTTGTTCTTTCAGAGGATACCGGTTGGTGGACTGGTCGTTTGAGAGGAAAAGAAGGTCTTTTTCCTTACAATTACGTCGAGAAAATATGATTTTCAACGCACTAAAGGATTTCTATTCCTGTCAATTTTCTGATCAACTGAGATAAGGCATTTAACCAAATGCCTGATTATTATTTTTTATTATTATTTTTTTACGAGCTCCGATAACATTTTCGTTTTCTAAATTAACTTTATGGCGGGCTTTTTTATTAAAGCTCTTTTTGAAATTCATCAAAGCAATGCATGGACTAGTCTCCTTCGCAGACGTCTTGTGGGATGCATGGACGGTATTGCAAACATTTTCTATAAGAAATCTTTATGGTTTGTGTGGAACCGTGTTAGAGATAAAGAATCCAGTCTTGGACTGGTCATATTGCCGTAGAACAATGGTTGAGTATTGTGGAATAATGTTAAATGGCATATTGACCAGTCCAAGCAAGACAGAACCTTAAAGTGTATATGAAACGAAAATTAAGTTTGTCTTATTTGAAAGAACTCTTAAAATAATGAGGAATATCAATTTACAGCTTTTTCATATTTTACTTAGTTCTTGAGATATTTAGACTGATGTGATATTCAAATGAGATAACTTATGGTTCATTTTTTTCTAATTAACATATTCGAAAATCGTGAATATTTTTAAGATTATTGAACAAAATCACTTGTAGCTTGCCTTTCATGTTTAGTTGCATGAACTGTAGCAATACGCAAAGTGTCAAGTGATTTTGTTCAATAATCTTAAAAATATTCACGATTTTCGAATATGTTAATTAGAAAAAAACGAACCATAAGTTATCTCATTTGAATATCACATAAGTCTAAATATCTCAAGAACTAAGTAAAATATGAAAAAGCTGTAAATTGATATTTCCCATTATTTTAAGAGTTCTTTCAAATAAGAAAAACTTAATTTTCGTTTCATATACACTTTAACGGATGTTTCACTAGTCGAGAGATACCGTTTAAAATACACCGGTCAAGTCCGAAAATTAAACACTTTTGTTTATATATGGTAGAGCCGAGGCAGGCCGAGCCTGTTTTCAGGTCATGGCGCACGTTGATTGGTCGCTGAATAGACCTTTCCGCATGAAGTGAATGGATAACGTGATCTTTCTTTTTGACAAATCTGATTGGCTAATGTCCAATGTTTGTCCAAAGTTTTGAAAGTCCGAAGTTTTGTGAGAGCCAATCAAATCTCTCAGCGCGTTATCCACGCACTTCATGCGGAAAGATCTATTGGTCTAGGGAAAAAGTGTATTGCCCTCCCGGGTCGTGAGAGGACAATGCAAGCTTTTTCCAGACCGCTGAGTTTTGGCGGGAAAATTTTGATTTGAATGAAAATAACTGAGGATTGGGCATGTTTGTTGGAAAAGTTTGGAACAATAATACATCCTGGGACATTAGTGAAGCTTTTTTAGAAAGCTGTTTATCTTTAAAGTGTTTACGCAACGAAATTTCGCCACAGTTTTTTATGATTGCATTTGAAACAACACTTAAAATGAAAAAGTAACATCTTTTGTAGAATTTTGTTTCCTTGCCTCATTCTTGAGATATTCAGGTTTGTTTGATGTGCAAATGTCCTACTTGTGATATACTGCATAATGACTTTTTAGAAAAGTATGATTTTCTTCAAGAGTACTTAAAAATTTGCACTTACATCTGTGTACCCATAACTGGCAACATAGTCAATCGAGACATATGGTCTGGAAACTCGGCAAACTTCAAAGCGCCAAAAATGAGCTGTGATTTTATGTTTAACCGTACCTTACCCCGTGCACATCCTTTGTTTTAGGTTTATTAATATTTAAATAGCACGGTTGAATGATTGAACTGAAACGTTGCTATTGGACAATTCGTTCATTATACTAGAATACAATGTGTTCAATGACCGTGCACCGTGCACAAAAATGCATAAAGGCGAACAAAAAGATAGACCAAATACTTTAGCTGAGTTTCCAGACCATATCTCGATTGACTATGCTGGCAACTAAACGTGCGTAGTTGTGTGTAAAATATTTGTACCATCCTAAAATTGATGCTCTTTCAAAAAATCATAATGCAGTGTGATGTCACAAGTATTACATTTGCATATCAAACAAACCTGAATATCTCAAGAATGAAGCAAGGAAACGAAATTCTACAAAAGATGTTACGTCATTTTAAGTGTTATTTTAAATGCAATCATAAAAAGCTGGGGTGAAAATTAGTTGCATGGGCACTTTAAGTAAAGCAAATAAGTGCCTAAAGCCGGTTTTCCACTAGGCGACTTTTTTCGCGCGAAGCGACTTTTTCTTTTGTCTCGTGAGCTCTTAGCTGGAACTAATCAGAAATCTATTGAATTCGAACAAAAGAAAGTCACTTCGCGCGAAAAAAATCGCCTAGTGGAAAACTGGCTTAACAGGTGTAAACACGAAGCGACAAGCTCAAAGTAACAAAACAGCAACATCTGAAGACGAACGCAGTGACAGTATGAAAAAAGGCCAAAAAACAGAGAAAACGAACCAAAAGCCATAAAATTAATTCCTTATTAACCTTTAAAAGATAAAATTGGATATTCTTGGTGATCATCGCTTGATCCTTGAAGAAAAATTAAACAGTATTTTTATACGAGTGTTTTTTTATATTACTTCACAGTGTTGTTTAATAAATAGAGGATATTACACGGCGGTGCGATGATACGAATTTTATCTTCGAGTGGGGGAAAACAATATTTTACGAATGAGCGTAGCGAATGAGTAAAATATTGTTTTTGCCACGAGAAGATAAAATTCATATTTTCAAGCCACCGTGTAATGTTCTTTTTATTATATAGATTCAATGCAAAAATCTTCACTAGTGAGGATATGGAAAATACGACACTGTATATTTCCTAGTAAAACACTCGCATCTATATAATAAATATGTGTAATATATTTTAGATATTTACATTGATAACTTATATACTGGACTGGTTCTGCCACTGAACTTCCGCCCCTGTTCTGAAGTAGCCAGTGTACTACTCCTAATAGTTTCTATATGCGCTCAATAGCAGAAAGAGTGCGGACTAACTTCAGTCCAAAGACTGGATTTTGGCTCGGGCACGTTAAAGTGCATATGACACGTAAATTGAATTTGTCTTGTTTGAAAGAACACTTAAAATGACGAAGTAACATTTTTTGCAGTTTTTCGTTTCCTGGCTTCGTTTTTGAGATATTTCTCAGTTTTAATAATTGTCAGTTGTTTGCTGTGCAAGCTGTGTTAGTAATACTCAGAAAAAAACCTCTAACACAGCTTGTACAGCAAACAACTGACAATAATTACTAACATCAAGCTGCAATTTCTGAAAATTTCTCAGTTTGTTTGATATGTAAATGTCACACGTCCATAATGACTTATCAGAAAAGGTTATATATGTTTGCTATTATCAAACCAAACTTAATTCGAAGGAAGCCTGTGGGTATGTTTCTCCCACAACACCAAAGTAATTTCGAGAATAATAATAATTTCAAATGAAGTCGAATCACTGCTGTAGAGAAAAGTTTTCTGACCGCCTCAACCAGGAATCGAACCCAAGGTCTCTGGTTTCACGTACCAGTGCTCTACCACTGAGCTATTGGGATATATATCACACACATTACCGTAGCTCATCGGGGGATATCTAATCCACCTGAACGAAGAGTTAGGTATCTTTCTCCAGGACGAAGTCGGCTTGACCCAAGCCATTGTAAGTTATTAAATATTCGGTTGTCCTTCAGCAGTGTGATAATAGCAACTTTAATTTCGTTTGATAATAGCAAAGATATATAATAACCTTCTCAGCTCCTCTGATAAGTCATACACATATTAAATAAACTGAAGTATCTCGAAAACGAAGCAATGAAACCAAAAACTGCAAAAGATGTTCTTTGTCATTTTAAGTGTTCTTTCAGATAAGACAGACTTAATTTTCGGTACATTAACTCATTTATAAGATTTTCCGGTGCGTTCAACACGCTGGAAGGACCAATGACTCGGTAAGAGTAAAACACTTTGTCTGCTTTTCACAGTTCGCTTGCACAGACCAAGGTCCCGTTTACACTATTACGGTACGGTCAGTCTTCCGTTGAAAAATCACTACGTTTCTTTGTTGTGTTTACACTATTCCAGAGTGGTTTTCCGTAGCGTAGTCACTACGCTTAGCACTCCGGCTGCAAATCACTACGATATGGTAAATTTACTGTACCGTCAGTGTGAACAGACGATTTTTTTGTAACGGAACGCTCACCCCAATCCGGACCACAACCGTACCGTAATAGTGTAAATGGGGCCTAAATGTTTTCAAGTGGCGGGAAAATTTTCCAAAAATAAAGGAAAATATTTTGTCACGTGATCTCCAGTCTTTGCCAGGGCTTTCTCTCGCCTCGCCACATCTTCTCACGAACGCCCTGGAAACGAGCTTGGTAGAGGTCAGTGCTTTCAGCCATGGGATCATATAAATACTAGAGGGGCATCCTATCTTAATTTCAGTCAACCGCGGGTAACCAATTGAACGCCGCCATCTTGGATTTTTTTGGAGGCAAACATTAGGCGCGTTGGTTGGCTGGGTCTAGTACATTTGCCAACCAATTGACTGAAATATCATAGATAATGGCGGCTGCCATGTGGTTACCAAATTTTCCCGCCAATGCCCCCTCTAGTATTTATATGATCTCTATGCATGGGACCCCATGCATATGAGCTTGATTCGGTCCATGTACTTCGTCTTGTATTGATCAATGTCAAGATATACCTTGCCTCCATGACGGTACAGCTCTGTTGTTTAAGATAATAAAAACTCTAGATTAGATGTAATATATCATACACGAGTGAGGAGGGTTTCAAGTAATATTTCATAAACGAGTGGGAGTGTTTGTTTTACCAGGGGTTACAAACACGAGAGTACAATGAAAATCACGAGGCCGTTAACCAAGTAATTCTCATTGTTCTCCAGTGTTTGTAAAACATTGTTTTCGAACGTTTTACAAACACTAGAGAACATTGAAAATTGCGAGGTAATAGGCCGAGTGTTTGTAACCCCTGGTGAAACACGATACACGAGTTTATGAAATAGCTTCTCAATTATAGTAGAGGGACTTCAGGGCTCAAAATAACGTTTCATGTTACGCCGGTCATGGTGACTGGTCAGTTCCAATTGTGACCGGTGACCGGCCGTTATTTTGAGCCCTGGGACTTGGTGTTATTGGTGCATATCAGAATAGACAATGGTTTCACGTTGAATTTATAATTAAGAAATGTGGTAATAAACGGTTCTTTGTTTGTGCCGTTTATTATCTGATTTCTTAATTATAAATTCAGTTTGCGCGACCTTACCGCGGGTTTCAAAACTCATGCACATGATCAAATATTTTTCTTTGATTGGCTAATTAGCTCATAAATTATTAATGATTTGAGAACAGGATTTCTCAAATGAATTATTAATGATAATAATTCATGAACCGAAAACAAAGGAAATCAGTACCGAGACAGAGGTTTTGATATCGGAGGAAGAAATTACATAAATTAAGCCAACTTTCGCCTCGATTCTCTTAAAATACTGATTTGTTTGAGAAGCTATATCATACACTCGGAAGAATGTTTCATTAGGATTCCAAACACCTCGAAATTTGTTCAAAAACCTCAGCTTCGCCTCGGTTTTCAACAAAAGTCTCGGTGTTTGGAAATCCTGATCAAACACTCCTCCTCGGTGTTTTGGTGTTATATATCATACACGAAACGTTTGTTGAAAACCGAGCCGAAGCAGTTGAATAAACTTTGAGGTGTTTGGATTTCCTGATAAACACTCTTCCGAGTGTTTGATATAGCATCGCAAACAAATCAGTATTTTAAGAGAAAATCGAAATATAAAACCCAAAAAAAACACCGCTAATTTGTCTTGGTTAAAGTGTATAAGAAACGAAAATTAAGTTTGTCTTATTTGAAAGGACTCTTAAAATAATGGGGAATATCAATTTACAGTTTCTTCATATTTTACTTAGTTCTTGAGATATTTAGACTTATGTTTTATTCAAATGAGATAATTTATGGTTCGTTTTTTCACTAATTAACATATTCGAAAATCGCGAATATTTTTAAGATTATTGATCAAAATCACTTGAAACTTTGCATATTGCTACAGTTCATGCAACTAAACATGAAAGACAAGTTACAAGTGATTTTGATCAATAATCTTAAAAATATTCACGATTTTCGAATATGTTAATTAGAAAAAAACGAACCATAAGTTATCTCATTTGAATTTCAAAATATGAAAAAGCTGTAAATTGATATTCCCCATCATTTTAAGAGTTCTTTCAAATAAGACAAACTTAATTTTCGTTTCATATGCACTTTAAACAGACACCAGTGTCAAACACTAAGTCTGCAGGCTCAACCCCAACATAGAGTCTATAATCCTAGACACCTTTTTGGGTGGTCAGCGGACGTGTAGTGTCCGCTAAACTACAGTCTATCTATATCCTTTGTCTCACCTATGAGGCATATGCAGTACTCGTCCACTAGACCCAGGACTTTGCGACGCTTTCTGGCGCTCTTTCCATCCCTCGGTGACTCTCAGTAACCGAGTTGGGTCTCTTTCGGCGTGAACTTCGACCTAAAAAAATATTAAAGATTATTTGTAATATTTAAAACACGAGCAGCAGTGTTTTACGTGCAGTCATTGATATAGCTATATAGGTCAGTGATATACACAGATACAACCGCTTTTTTTGGCGTAGGTCAACGTATTTTTTTCGCCCTACCTGGCTTCGTAGCTTCTCCAAACGTTTTTCTTTCTCTTCCTTCTCCAGTTCTCTGAACTTCAGTTTTTCTTTTTTTTCCAAAACAATCTTTTCGTTCTATATATGCAAACACAAGTAATACGCTAAAGATAAAAGCTAATCTAATTCATCGTCAGAGGGAAACGGAGAGACAAAAATTAAAGGGCCAGTGAAACGAAAATTAAGTCTTTCTTATTTGAAAAAACACAAAGTGCTTATATCACTTGTGGGGTTTTAATGTATTTGAATAGAGCAAAAAAGTTAGTTAATAAGTCATTTTGCCGTTTTTGATTTAGTCAAATAGTTCCTGACATATTGGCTTCTGAACATGGCAATTTTCAAAAATTTCCGTCGTTCATTTTAACACCTTGGAGGCCTGGACTCAGGAACGAGTCAATTCAAAACAACTACGTTTCGGCTTATTGATTCACGAAAACACATATTTGACTGAAAAATCGAAATGTCGAGCTCACACCCGTTTTCCAGTACGCACGAGAGTTCCAACTAAGAAGACGGTCGGCTTAGGTTCCTGAGTCCCAGGCCTCGTGCTTAAAAATGAACGACGGAAATTTTTGGCGTAAGGCCCAAATTGGTATGTTTAAAGGCCTGTATCTCAGAAACTATTAAACTAAATCAAAAACGGCAAAACAACTTATTAACTAACTTTTTTTGATCTATTTAAATATGTTAAAACCCCACAAGTGATATAAGCAGTTTTTCGTTTCCTTGCTTCGTTTTTGAGATATTTCGGTTCCGGTTAAAAGGGATGACTCAGCAAAGGGACACGCCCAGTCCTTTCGCGGCTTTTCCCAAATACGTCGTCAAATACGTTTTCAAGAAAGCTAGGGAATAAACCAGGGTTTTTGTTGTGGTTACGGTACCGTAAAGATTGCTGAAGCTTGACGACAAATTTGGAAAAAACAGATTTGACGACATATTTCGGAAAAGCCGCGAAAGTTTTAGTCATCCATTTTAACCTCGACCAGATATTTCAGGTTGTTTGATGTGCAATTTAAAAAAATTTACGTCACGTGCATAATGAGTTATCGGAAAAGGTTGTATATCTCTGCTATTATCAAACATAATCACTCGAAAATCTATATGCTTGGTGTTATGGAAGAAACAAGCACATGATTACTTCGAATTAATTTGGTTTGATAATAGCAAAGATATATAAATTTCCACGATAAGTCATTTATATGAACATGTGATGTTAAAATGTTTAATTTGCATATCAAACAAACTGAAGTATCTCTAAGAGGCCGTTTACATGAATCCAGTTGAGTTTCAATCTGGATTGAAAAGCGAAGTCAATCCGTGTTTACATGGGAATTGGGTTTCTGGATTGAAATCCGCCTGAAATCTGAAATCCGTAAATATTTGAAAACACGCATGCATTGTTTGTTCTAGTCCTTTCTGTCACGTTTTTCTTTCCGGAGTGAAACTCGCACCACCTTTACATGATTCCGGAACGAAATTTCAATCCGGAATGAGATTTCAATCCGGAATGAGAACCGGATTGAGCTAATCTCAATCCGGATTCATGTAAACAAATAAAGGGGTTTGATCAGAAACGGAATGAGTTCAATCCGGATTGAAACTCAATCCGGATTCATGTAAACGGCCCCTAAAACGAAGCAAGGAAACGAAAAATTGCAAAAATGTCAATCTGTTATTTTTAAGTGTTCTTTCAAATAAGACAGACGTTTGGTTTCATAGGCACTTCGACGAAAAACTCCTCCACGAGAATTTCGATATTACACCATGGATTGTAAAATTATCACTTTGATAATACTAATGTAAGATTACACTAATCTTTTTTACAGTAACTTACTCTTTCGTGTAATCGTGATACATCCGCAGCACTGAGTTTTCTGTTCTCTCTTTCTATTTCTTTGCGTTGCTGTTCTGCCATTCTTAAGATTTCTTTCTCCTCTTCACGCTGACGAGCGAATTCCTCCACCTGGCTTTTGATTTCATGCTTAAAAATATCAAATGTCAGTAGTTTATAAGAAGAATCATATCAACAATGGTCTTTTTCAAATGACTTACTTTACATCACTTTGCAATCTGATCCATCAGTCTACTTCTTCCAATCAATCCATTCCATTCCATCACTCCACTCCATTACTCCACCCACTCCATCTATCCATCCATCCATCCACTCCATCTATCCATCCACTCCATGCGTCCATCACGTCATCAACCCACTACTCCATCTACCTCTCCATCACTTAACTCCATCACTTAACTCCATTACTTAACTCCATTACTTCATTCCATCACTTCACTCCATTACTTCACTCCATCCATCCATTCATTCATCCCTTCATCCATTCGCTCCATCCACTCCATCTATCACTTCACTCCATCCACTCCATCCATCCATCCACTCCACTCATCCACTTCATCCATCCACTCCACTCATCCATCCACTCCACTCATTCACTTCATCCATCCACTCCATCCATCCACTCAACTCATCCACCCTACTCATCCACTTCATCCACTCCACTCACCCACTTCATCCATCCACTCCACTCCATCCTTCCACTCCAATCCATCCACTCCACTCATCCACTTCATCCATCCATCCATCCATCCATCCATCCATCCATCCATCCATCCATCCATTCATCCATCCATCCATCCATCTATCCATCCATCCATCCATCCATCCATTCATCCATCCATTCACTCATTCACTCCATCCATCCACCCACCCACTCCACTCTCAATCCACTCGACTCATCCACTCCACTCATCTATCCACTCTACTCATCCATCCACTCCACTCCATCCATCCATCCATCCATCCACTCATCCATCCATTCATTCACTCCATCCATCCACCCACTCCACTCTCAATCCACTCGACTCATCCACTCCACTCATCTATCCACTCTACTCATCCATCCACTCCACTCCATCCATCCATCCACTCATCCATCCATCCATCCATCCATCCATCCATTTACTCCATCCATCAATCAAACCTTTTGTACTTACTCTTCTTTTCTCTTCCTTTTCCTTGCTTTTTATTCCTTCTAATTTTATTCTAACTTTTTCTTCTTCCTCATTCGCCTTTTCCAGTTCTCGTTGAGCCTATAATCGATGTTACGAAAGTTTTTAATTCCGAGAGGTCATTACGCCGAAGCGAAACAGAGAATTTTTCCCTCAAGAGAACTAAAAGCATGACGTGAGTAGAGAAAAATCTCACCAACCTTCCATTCATCCAGTTTTGACAATCTTTCTTTTCTTTCTTTTTCAATAAGCTCTGTCTTTCTTTTCACCTTTGCTTCGGATTTCTCATTGTCGTTGACATTGGACAAAATATCCATTTTTTCTACCTGCAAAAATCAAAATATTACACGTTACCCACACCAAATTAGTGTCTTTTCCACGCTGAGACGTATATATATATATATATATATATATATATATATATATATATATATATATATATATATATATATATATATATATATATATATAAGAAGTCGAGGTGTGACCGCCTCTCTGAGATTGGGACTCGTGTGGAGTAGAGTTTTTGGTTTTCTTCTGTGCTTCAAGGGTTTTTAAACTAACTTTATTTATACTGCATACACCTATCAATCATATCTAAACTATTCTCTTGGAGGTCCAGTAAGGGTCATCTCTCATAAGTTCAGTGTTACTACAGGAGGAAACTGGAGTAAACTAAACTGACTAACTTTATTTATACTGGATAACCCTATC